>CATIWR010508122.1:0-15464 GCA_949677035.1 Omphalea diandra | reverse complement strand
CTATATTTATTTTATTTCTTATATTTATATTTATATTTTCTAATTTTATCTATATATATATATATATATATATATATATATATATATATATATATATATATATATATATATATATATATATATATATTGATAGAATTTCTTGAAGCTATCATAATCAAACTACTTGTTGTTCGTGATGAATGTGTGAGAGATTTCAAATCTACATACTACCTCCTTCTAAAAGAAATTCTTGACCTTCTTGATGGTGATGGTGGTTACTACTTCAACTTTTATCCATTTGGTGAAGTAATCAATGACAACGATGATGAACTTTCTTTGTCAAGTGGCTTAAATGTCTATTCCCTATACAGTAAATGGCTAAAGGGCTTGTTATGTTTATCTATTGAACTATTGAGACTTTGGCGATTTTATCTTATTTTAGGCACTTTGCATAAGTACGCATCAACTCTTTAATGTCCTTCATCATGATGGGCTAGTAAAATCAATATAAGAGTGCCTTCCTAGCGATGGCATGCATCCCTTCATAAGTTTTACAAAAGCCTTCATGTATTTCTTAGATAACATAATTACCTTCATCCTAAGAGATAAACTTTGTGCATGGATAAGTTATAGATGTCCAAAATAGGAATCCATAATGATAGCATATATTGCTGCTCTTCTACATCTTAACAACTTTTGTTTTATCTCCTAACAGTTCTTTTATATTAACATATTGGATGATTGGTCTCATCCAATCATCTAGTTCTAAGATGTTCTTGCCCTCCTACTAGTAAATTACAGGCCTCTACCTTGTTAGTTGTGTGCCTTAGGTCAATGCTTGTAATAGATATTTTCTTAATAATGTCATGGTTGCTTTTTATTAAATATCTTTTCTTATTTATGACTAAATAATCAATTCTATGAATAGTTAATTCTACCTAATGTTAACAAATATGTGACTTGATAGTAAAACCTTTAGGTATAAAGAATTCTATTCTAAATTATCCCTAGTGAGTCATTATTGTTGGAATAATAATGAAAGAAGACTAGCGTGTGTTTGATTAATGACTATGTTTTACTAGTCATGGATATGTGATATTAAATGTCATGCATATGTGATATTAAGTCAAACACATAAATACATATTTAAGAAGTATTATATTGGATCAACCCGCTATGAGCACACTATATGTACTAATAGTCATAAATGATCCTCATGCAATAGTATTAACGTATTCCTCTTACCTAAAAATCACTATAGATTCTAATATGATGAACTTCATGTTTTGATATAATCTGACATTATCTTTAACTGGATGATCATACAAACTAATATTGGACATGAAGTAAATCATATAGAAGAATATGAGTGATTCATAAAGAATTTGTCACTCATATTTTTTTATGAGAAATATATCTTTAGGCCCTTCAATAAGTTAGACAGAAAGGGATTGCATGGCCATGCTATAATTAATTGATACAAGTTATTAATGTCATTTTATATTAGTATACTTAGGGATCGAGAAATAATTAAATTATATATGGATGACATGAATCATGCCTTATGTTCAATTAAGATATAACGAGACAAAAGGATTATGATACTATTTGTGAAATAGGTTAAGATGGACTATTGACCTTCTTATAATTTGGGTAGTCATAATGTATTGCTAGAGGCCACTTATGACTTATGAGTCTAAATAGGTTTTGAGCCACCACCATTATTATGTGAACCTATAGGGTTGCACACAAGAAAAGGCCCAAAATGAAATTGGGTTTTACTTCTCTATATAATTATAATTAAGATAATTAAAGATATTATCTAAATTATTTTAGATGTTTATTTCATTTCAAGAGGTTAAAAATGAAATAGGATACATTATCTGTATTTTAATATACAAAATTGGCATTAATATCTTAATGATTAAGATATATATACATGTTTTAAGCTTTTCTAAAATATACAATGCATTAACATTTTGAGAAAATGTTTTAGAGAGAAAAAATCCTAGTGCGAGCACAACTTTAGATATTGGAGAAAAGCCTATTTGTGTGGATATACATACAAATGGTGATCATCCTTTAGTGATGATGATTTGCATGAAGTGTTTAATGTCCTTAACAGCTATGGTGTGAAGCTAAACCTAGACAAGTGCATGTTAAGGGTTAAAAGTAGGGAAGTTTCTTAACTTCATGATATACCCAGGGAAGATCTAGGCCATCTTGGACATGAGAGCACCTAAAACAATCAATAAAGTTTAACCACTAAAAGAGAAGATCACAACATTAGGATGTTTTATCTCATGTTCGGTTAAAAAATGGCTTTTATTCTATAATAGTCTTAAGAATCTAAAACACTTTAAATGGTTTGAAGATTTTCAGTTTGCATTGGAGAACCTTAAATAGTTTCTCAACACTTCATCCTTTCTATGCAAACTCTAAGCTAGTGATACATTTACCTCAAAGCATACAAGCCATGTATTATGAGGAGAAAAACTTTGATACCCAAAGTTAGAAGAGTTAGCCATGACATTCACTATATCAACAAGAAAGATCAAACCCTATTTTTAAGCACATACCATCGTAATTCAAATAGATCAACCCATGTATAAATCTCTACAATGACTATAAACGTCTAGATGATTGGTGCATTGGGCCCTTTAGTTAAGTGAGCATAATATCATATATGAACCTTTAGCAAATTTAAAGGAGTAACCATTATTTGATTTTATTATTGAAATGATAAAGGAAGACCATATCCTAACTAAAATTGTACTAGGTATGGATAATGTAAGTGGATGGGACTTCTAATGAAAATGGAGCAGGGGTCAAAATCATTCTCTGAGGCTAAGTAAAGTAAAAATTGTTTATTCCATTATGTTATGATTCAATGCTACTAATAATACTATAAAGTAAGAAGCCTTCATCATTGGGCTCAATTTGGCTTTAGAACTTTGAACAAAAGAATTGTAAATATTTAATGACTCAATATTAATGGTCAACCAAATCATTAGAGATCACTAGGCAAAAGATGACATCCTGAAATAGTATTTAAGGATATGCCAACATATACTTAACAAAACCAATCAGATTGGTGGAATGTGGAAGATCAACTAGATCCCTCAGGAAGAGAATAAAGAAGCGACCATCTTAGCCAAAGACATAGCAGAGCAAGGAGCCATGTTGTAGAGTTTCTAGCTTAAAACAAAAAGGTGTGTTGGATTTGTAGAATAAATGAAATGGAAAAATAAAAATTTTCTATAAGGATCCATGTGATTCGATTAAACCAAAAGAAAAGGATGTGAATCTTACTAATTCATGCAAAAAGTGATAGATTTGTTGGAAAGTCGAAAGACTCCCTACTATGAAATTCGTCAGTTCTACTTTTAATAATTAAATCATTGGCATAAACCTCTACTTTTTTCTAATAATTATCTTTCAACATAAAATTCATTAACCTCTTGTTAAACTAGGTTGGTCAAACCTAAGTCAAAACTCTATTTTGATCTTGACAATATAGATTGAAAGGCTCTAATGTTAATTTTAAGTTTTTTTCTTACAAAAATTATGTTAGGAACTCATTGGAAGCTGAATGGAAGTGATTAGAAGCAAGTTGCCTAAAGTATCAAAATTGTCTCTTAAGTTTTGACCATGACTCAGAGGTTGTGATCGCTACCCAAAGAAAATTAAGGAACGAAAGATCTAAAAGGATTTGCAGTCAATGTCTTGGTGAAGGTTGCAACCACTACCTTCAAAATTGGTTGGAGGGATTTTAGACACTCAACCAAGCTGTTGGCCCATATGCATAAGAAAAGGGGTTGAATTGGTAGAAAATTTAAATTTTTGAAGGGAAGGTTTATAATGCAAGTTTAGACAAGAAAGCAGAACAACAGAATACAAAAAAGTTTAGAGTGGTTCAGGTATTAACCAACTCTACATCCACTCTCCAATTCTTCTAATTGGGTATTCCACTAGTACTAAATGGAGTTTTAGTAGCTCACACCAAACTATACAATTTGTGTTCTACAAAGGTTATACAACCTCACAAGTGTTTCCAAAGGCTAACACTTAAACCTATACAAGAGTTTTCTAGTTGCTTACTCTCAAACCCAATTCCAAGGGTGTTTAAAGACTCATACCAACCTATTACAACTTAATTACAAAGAGTAAATAAGAGAAAGAAAGTTAATAAACAAATTTACAAGAGTTTGGCCTTACTAAATGCTATTCTCTTTCATTTATGCCCATTTGATAGAGTATTTATAGGTTACTCCTACTAAAGAGATGTTAGAGACAATACTAGATCTATATCACAAAAGTTGGTGGCAAAATCCTATATTTAATGCTGGTTAGACAAAAGTCAAAGTCGAAACAAACTAGTCATGGTCGCCATTCAAGTTTCACTCTAGACTGTGCATGTTAATGGTTGAAATCTTCAATTGTGTCGAATGGCTAATATACACGACATTTCAATATTGGCTCATCTAAAAATGTAACTGTTGGATCACTTTAGGTGCAATTGAAGATTGCAAGAACTATAAAAGGGTCACAGGTGCTATCTTTGCCATACTACCGAACTTGGACATTATTGCCCATTGTGAAGTCAATTGGAGTATTGGAGAAGTGAAGCTTAGTAGGTCGCAGTCGCTACAAGGAAGATCATTGTCACTATTTTCGACATGTGGCTTAGTCAAACTAAAAGCTTGAATCCCTGCATGGTCATTTGAAGGTAGTGGCAGCAATGGTTATAGTGATAGAGAACACGAGCTAAATTGTCTGAAATATGCCAAGCTTTGTTTTGAGTGGCAGTTGTGATTTAATGGGTAGCGATTGAAATTTACACACCAATTTGGATTCTTATCTCCATTCATCTTCCAACAAAAATATAATTTTTCTATTACATATTCAGCATTTAGATAAGATGTTAGAACATTTCAATGTATGTTGTCAAGATCAAAAGAGAAGTTTAACATAGGTTTGATCAACCTTGTCCAACAATCTCCGCTTTTTTATTTTTGACAACTTAAATTGAAATATGCAAAGGATAAAAGTGCATATATGTGTGAGTGTAATTATTTTAAATATTAAGATGGTTAAATTGAATGATGGATAAATGTTTTTTTATTTTTGACAACTTAGATTGAAATATGCAAAGGATAAAAGTGCATAAATGTGTAAGTGTAATTATTTTAAATGTTAAGATGGTTAAATTGACTGATGGATAAATGTTCCCCCTCAAAGTATGCACCCCCTTAGTTACTAAAGAATTCCAATTTCGTCTTATTGTATTCAATATCTTTTGCAAACAAGACCAATCTTTTGCATATCCCTTTGCATATAATTTGCATATCCCTTCTTCTCCTTTGTCAATATCAAAAAGAGAAAAGCATAAAGGGAATGACACATTGGTCAATCACAAAGCATAATTTAATCATGAAATAATATTAACATAAAGAAACTAGGCATTCATTAGTAGATTGGTAACAATGTACAATGGCAGTATGTTCCAAACACTATAATGTTTGATCACATCATAGGGGCCTAAAAATTAAAAGTTGATAAACACAAAAGAAAAATGAGCATAGGAAAATGAAAAATATAAGGAAAAGAAAAGAAAAGTTGGAAATACAGAGATATGTAATCATCATCACCATCAAGGTCTTCCTCATTGTCTTCCTCTTCTTGTTCTTCATCAACACCTTAAGTTTGTGTCTCTTCTTCATCAAGTGTTGTTTGGGGTGTCTTTTCTTCTTCTTCAGTAGTAGAAAAATTAAAATCAAGAATGTAACACTCCTAAAAGTCCAAGCTTCTAAGTCCAAGTTTCTAAGTTTGCTTTGTATCTCCATTATAACTCTAAGAAAGTCGAGTCTTTTAAAGACTTTCTTCAACATCTTAAAGATCTTTCCAAGAGACGAGGTTTTAAAAGTTCTAGAAAAGTAAGAGGAGACTTTAGCTTTTCTCTTACCCTTTACATCTTGAGGAAGTTTTTCTTGAGGCACAGTTGTTTCACCTTCCTCAATCACAAGTCTTTTTCTTTTAGAGGCTTAAGATACCTCTTGTTGAATTAGACTTTGTACTTGTAATAGACATTAATGAGAGTTTGGATTGATTGCTTTGACATTCAAAAGGTAGTTTTGATTCTGAAAATTTTTACTAGGATCATGAGTGAAGATGAGGTTTGCTTCAAGTTTAGGAGTCAATGCCCCGATATGCATATAGGTGCAGTTACATATGAGGGGAGGAGAAATTGGCACTTAGCCTTTTAGCTCATATGCTCCAATTGTTTAATATAAAATCTCCCTGTTTGGATGCGATGTTGTTGAAAAAGGCAGTACAGAAATGATAGGTAATTTTATGAAACTTTTTCATTAATTGAGAATGTGATGATACAATGAAGAAGCCACACAGAAAGGGTTTAATATTTTTTGCAATTGATTTTTTTAGGTTATGACATTTCTCAATAGAAATATTTTGCCCAAACTTGGAAAAAATGAAATTAAAAGATTTGAAGGTAGTAAAAGTGTCCTCTTCATTTTGAAAATTGAAGAGGGAGTAAATCTCAAGGTAGGAGTTGCCAAAGTAACGAAAAATTAAGCCAAACATACTTGCTTTGGAAGAGATGCCCTTGCTAATGCTTATTATGCACATTAACTCCCATATAATGTATTCATAGCCTAGTTCTTCCCTACAGGCGAAGGGAATCCATCCAATATTGTCTAGATAGCCATTAATTTCCTCCTTCAAGCCAAAAATGGTGAGAAGTTGAAAGCATCTTGCTACCTTGAATAATCTTCTTCTTATTGGCTTCATACCTTTCTTTCTCTTCTTTTGTCACTCTTATCATTTTGTGAAGGGATAAGAAAGTTCTAAGAGGAAAGGGAGAGAATCGGGTTGTGCCTTTTTGTTTTTTATTTTGGCTAACTTTTTAGGAGCTATGGAATTAAAGATGAGATGAGAAAAGAAGAGGACTTAAGAAAGAGGGAATAGGGTTTATATGAGAGAAGAGGTAAAAAGTGGAAGAGAGGGAGTACATGAGGTTTAAATAAGTAGAAAATAGATTTAAAATTGAAAGAAAATGGCTAGAATCATAATAAATGAGTGTTTGGATCATTAAAAGATCTAGTGGATAATGTATACTAGTTTTTCGAAGGTTACATCTGTGACATAAGGGTTGTACTGCTATTTATGACATCTCTAAGTAACGGATAACAATTCCTCAAAAATGTATGAGGTCAATGGTCAAAGATTTTGAAATTTGAAAATTCTATAGTGGTGACTCAATAGTCGCGAGCGCGATTAAAGAAAGATTTTAAAATTAAAATTGATTGAAAGTAGCAACCGCAACCAAAAGTCCCAGACATGAATTAGAGGTAATTTTTTAAAAACACAATTTTAAACAGATGACCCAAACCTAGAGTGATCAATTGTTATCTTGATGATCATTTTATGCAGTTGAACATAAAAGAGTTAAAGTGTAAATCAAATTGACTCATCTAGCATCCCAACCAAAATATTCATTCTAGCATATTAATCATATATACCAATAATCAATTAAAATTAACATATGCATATAATGAGATCAATTTTCATCCTAGGGAGCTTTCATTAAGCATCTTATGATCCCTCTTAATAAAGTTCATTCTTCTTCATTCAGGGATTTAGTGAAAATATCTGCAAGTTGGTGGTTAGTGTCAATGAAATTTAACACCACATTACCATTTTGGACATGATCTCGAAGAAAATGATGCCTAATATCAATATGTTTGCTTTTTCAATATTGGATGGGGTTCTTAGAAAGATTTATTGCACTTGTGTTGTAACATTTGATAGGAATGCGATCAACATCTTTGTCATTATTCTTGACTTATTGTTTCATCCAAAGGACTTGAGTGCAACAACAACTTGCCCCCACATATTCTGTTTCCGTAGTAGATAAGGCAATAGAAACTTATTTCTTATAAAAAGTAAGATAAGCATTCACCAATAAATTGGCAAGTTCTGAAAGTGCTCTTCCTATCCATCAAACTGCCACATAATCTGCATCTAAATATCCAAGAAGATTGAAAGAAGAATTTATATAATACCAAAGACCTAAATGCAATGTACCATGCAAATATTTCAAAATTTGTTTAATAGCATGCAAATGTGATTCCTTAGGGAAAGATTGGAATATACACTTTAAACATAATATTAGGTCTAAAAGCAATAAGATAGAGGAGAGAGCTAATTATACCTCTATACTTCTTTCCATCAATAGGCTTACCCAATTCATTTTCATCTAACTTTATTAATGCACTCATTAGGGTTTTAGCTACCTTGCATCCATCCATGCCAAACTTTTAAGTAGTTCTTTTGTGCACTAGGATTGGTTGATGAAGATGCTCTCTTTGGTTTGCTTAATTTAAAGACCAATTGAGCTCACCCATCATGCTCATTTCAAATTCCTTAGTCATACACATAGCAAATTCTTCACAAAGAGATTCATTAGTGGCACCAAATAAAATATCATCATTATATATTTACACAATGAGTGTATCCTTATTATGTTTTTTCACAAATAATGTAATGTCAACCTTGCCTTTTTCAAAATCATTTTGCAAAAGAAATGAATTAAGTCTTTCATACCAAGCTCTTAGAACTTCTTTCAAACCATATAAGGCTTTAGTTAATTTGAAAACATGATTTAGGAAATCATGAGATTCAAAACTTGATTTGTTATCCATTGGTGACCCAAAGGGGGGGGGGGGGTTAAATAGGGCAATTGGCAAGTAATTAAAAATAAAAACTAAGGGAAAAAATGTATAAAGAATCAAGACACAAGACTTATAGAGGTTTGACACAATTTGCCTACGTCATCTCTCCTCTAGTATTCCTAATAGAGCCTTCACGACCTAGATAGCTTAAGGTGCTTTCAACAACCTTTATAATAGTAGTTTTTGATCATTACCAAGCCGTTACAAGTAGACTTATGGTTGCCACTAAAATCTTATCCCAAAGTAGTTTCCAAGTACTAGCTTAAACCTTTCACAAATTATGGTTTCTAAGATCTATTAACCAACGATTTTCTCAAACAAAATACAACTTTAAAGATGAAGATAACTCTTTCACTCAAGCAATAAAATACTTTAAAATTATAATCACAAAGTATGCTTAATCTTATTGAGAGTATTGAGAGAATATCTAGAATGCTTCATCTTCAAAATCTATTTTAAAGAAAATACTTGTAAGCTTTAGACAATGAACTTCTTTTGATTACTAGATCATTCTTAGTTCACTCTTTTGATTTCAAAATAGCTTTCACAACAAAATACTCATTTGAAAGAATACTTCTCCCTTTGTTTATGTTGAGAGCGAGTCCTTTTATAGGTTGAAATAAAGAACTAGTCATTAAAAATCAAAACTGTCACTTCATATTACAACTGAAGACAATCAATGCCCATTGGGAATTCTCCACACTTGTTGTTGAGTCAACCATCATTGATTTAATGAAAATTGGTGGTTGTCAAGCAAAAAATAACTTCAACAGTCATTGGTACTAAGAAAATGCCCATTAGGACTAGCTATTAGAAAGAAGTTTGTCTCAATGCTCTGCCTTTGACTTTCTCATTTGTTTATACAACTAACTTCAATGGCTACTAAATATTCTTAATGCCTATTGGGCTTCAATATCAATCCTTGTTGAAGTATGAACAATGCATATTATAGATTTCTAGAAAGGTGCGAACCTGATGCTCTATTTTCCAAGATCTTCAACAGTACTTCAACGGTTGTTGGTGAACTTCCAATGCTTGTTGGACATCCTCAATGCTTGTTACATAATTAAGTGTTCCTCATTAAAGGGTCAAGAAACTTTAGCTTAATCTAGGGAATTTTCCAACTCCTATTTCAAGATCTTGAGAGTTTCACTCAATTCAAGTCACTTAGTTTGACACTTGCTGTGAAAATACAATGCCTATTATGAGATCAAGAATACAGCCCATTATGATATTGCAACGCCCATTGAGAAATTGCAATGTCCGTTGCTAAGTTAAATGTACATAACTCATGTGTTTAAGTTATCCAACACCTGTTGTAATAAAGGATAATGCCTATTGTGAGATTTAAAAGATTTTGTTCATGCTAGGGAAATTCTCCAATGCATGTTGAGTTTCTTTAACGCTCGTTGCTCGAGTCATAATGCCTGTTGTATAATGGCAACATCCATTAGACTGTCAAGGTTAGTTTACTTGATCTTTACTCTCTTAATACTTAGAGTTTCCAATCATAACTTTTTCTCCAATCATCATAGTTTAATGGATTGATGTACTTATAAGAATTAACACAAAAAATATAAACACAGGTTAGCTCTTAAATATGTTTACAATCATCAAAACAAGACTTGGAACTTAAAGGTTTAACGTTCTCCCCCTTTTCGATGATGACAAACAATCTATCAAAATTAATCAATCTTCCAAAGATAATTAGTGTACATCATATAAAGTGATCAATTGCTAACTCCCCATTAAGCAGATCATTTGTCCAAACTCTCCATGTAACATAGGTTTCTTCCCCTTTGTCATTAACAAAAAAGAACCAAACATCAATAGCAAGGGAATATAGAGCATATAGAAAGAGAATATAGACAAAGAGTTAACTTGTCATTACAAAAGGAATATTTTCCAATACATTAGTTATTTTTGAAAACAAAGACTAAAATAAAAAGAAATAAAACAAATTATGGATCATAAGGAGGTGAGTTTTTAAAACATGAGATGGATTTTGGCTCTAAGGACTCTAAGGATTCTTTAGACTTTTTAAGGTCATTTGTTGCATCTGGTTCCTTAGAGGGAGGATCGTTGGAATCTTGACTAATCTCAAGTGGAACCTATTAGCCTTAGTGCACTAAGAAGGGGGGTTGAATTAGTGGGAGACTGAAAATTTTAGAGGGAAGGTGAGAAGTTTATACAATTAAGAAAAGGTAGAGAGAAAGAACACAAGGTATTTATAGTGATTTAGGTGTTAACAAACCCTACGTCCACTCCCCAATTCTTCACAATTAGGCATTTCAATCAACTTAAAATGGTGTTTCTAAGGTCACACCAAACTGTACACTGTGTTTAGTGGCTCACACACAACCTTTATAATTTGTGTTTCAAGGCTCACACAAAACCTCACTCAAGTGTTTTACATAGGCTCACACTTTAACCTGTTACAAGAGTTTTGAAGGCTAGGCTAACTCTCAACCTAATAACAATGTTGTTTAATGCTTACACTAAACAATCAAGAACTCACAATCAAAGAATAAGAAATTGTGAAGCAAATTAGTAAGAATTTAGCCACAATAAAATGAAATTCTCTTTCATTCATATATGTTTGGTTGAGTATTTATAGGTAAAAACCACCAAAGACACGTTACTAACAAACTATGCCTAAATCTCTAAGGTAAGCTAGGCAGATTTTGCATTAAATGTCTGTCAGACTGAAGTCACAGTCATGACTGGCATTTCATGGTCGTGATTTTCTAATTTTTACTGGAAAGATCGAAATTATGGTAAAGAAACCCGTTTTATGTCTAACGGCTAGTCCACATACCTTTTGCCATTAGTGCTCCAAGAAATATAGTCATTGTGTTTAACTAACCAACCAAAAGTTACGGTCGCAATTGATTTTCTTTTTCGGTGCTACAAGAATCACGAATCCTTCTATTTGGTGAAGTGAAGACACTATCTTGGGTCACGGTTATGATAGATGCTTTGCTCTCATGAATTTTGATATTCCAATGGTTGCCTTGGATACTTGGCATGATATGGTTACAGACTTGGTTCCCTATTTTTAGTTATAAAATTCACTATTGTGACTCTAGACACGAACGCCACCGTTAATCTTTTTGTGTGTCTTTTTAGTTTCCTCCGGCTGGATCACAACTGTGATTTCTTTCATGAATTTTTCTGGCCTAACTTCATCCATCCTTGTTGTAAGGTCACGGTAACGAATTAGAAGATCCTGACTGTGAATTTGGATGTCTTATTCAAAACTTGAGATTTTCACTTTTATCCAACTTCCAATGGAAACCTAACTTAGAAATTGCAAGAACAACACTTAAACAAAATGTTAGTACATATTAATCTTCATTGTCAAGATCCAAATAGGCCTTTAACTTAGGTTTGACCAACTTAATCCAACAATCTCTACTTTTTTATTTTGACAACTTAGATTGATTTTACTTAAGGAAAATGAATCGCATGAGTGTCAAGTTGAGATGGACAATGATTGTAAATAAAAAACTTTATTGATCAAATAAGTTTATTAAGGATTTAAAAGTTTGAATTTGAATTAGATTGTTCCCCCTTAACTTATACTTTCCTTATGGTATATCATGCACATTTTTTTACTATGTCTCTTATCCCCCTTTGGCAAGATAAAAAAAAAAGGTAAAGTTAAAATATAAAGGTGCATAGGTGTCAAATGTATGAAGCATAAATTGAGATAGAATCAATAACTAGTAAGTATATGAAACAAGTATAAAGCAATCACACAAAATGAGAGGTAACAATTGCAAAGAAGAAACAACACTTCTGTTTATTAATAACTATGGAATCACACCTTCTACAAAAATAATAAAACAAAAGAAAATAGTAAAAAAAAACTAAGCTAGAATATTCTAGAGCTATCATCATCTCCGGAGTCATCCATTTCTTCAGTTGCTCTTCCGCCTTAAGCTTCATCACCTTCCTTAACCTTTTCATCATCCTTTTCTTTAGGAGTGTCCTCCCAATCCTCAAAATTAGGAAAGGGGTAAGGAGTAACACCAACTTTTTTTCTTAAAGATCCACCAAATCACTACAGAGGTGAGAGAGTAGAAGAAATCTTCTTTTGATCATCCTCATCACCTTATCTAGCTTCTTATTGAGTGAGGAAAAAGAGATTTTAGTTTTCGACTCAGGTTGGGGAAGTGGAATGGATTGAGCACCCTCTTTAATGACTAGCCTCTTCCTTTTTTAGGCTTGAGAATTTTTCTAATTTCTTAGCCCCAAATGCACCAAAGGTCTAACGATAAGAATCAAGGTGAATGGACTTGGTATTAATAAGGTAAGGCAAGTCCAAAAAGTTATAGGATGACCAGTGCTTTTTGGTGATGAATTTCTCATTTTCCTCATTGAGTGCACCCACATAACGGTATATGGCAGTTACATGAGAGGGTAGAAGAAATTGGTTTTTTGGCTTACTACTCACGTGAATCAGTTGATCCATAAGGTACCGGCCGGTTTGGATAGGTTTATTCTTGGTCAAGCAAAAGAGCAAGGTGAGGTCTTTTTGGGAGACCTTCTCGTACCATCACCTCTTGCATTGATTGAAAAGGTGATGATATAATGAAGGAGCTAGTTGGGTAAGGTTCTAATGTATTTAGCTAAGGAGATTTTTGGGTCGTGTTTGGTCTCGATAGAAATTTCAAACCAAAACTCTGAGTAAATGATGTTAAGTGCAAAGATGATGAATGAAATTTCATCTCCTACTTGAAGATTAAAGAGATTTGAGAGTTGTTCAAAGGTAATAAAAAATGGTTCCCTAAAAGCCCTAAATATCAACCCATACTGACCTGCTTGCGATTCTACTTTACGACTCAAGATCACTGTGCACATGAATTTTCACACTATTTATTCATAACTGGGCTCATCTCGAAAGATGAATTCATTCCAGCCCAAGTTAGAAAGGTAGGCATGGATTTCCTCCTTGATTCCAAGTGATTTAAAAAGAAATTTTAAGGGAATTTTGTTTTGTTGGATTATCTTGAAAGAATTGGCCTTGTAACGATTCTTTTCTTCCTTGGTGATCCTTTTCATCATGTGAAAGGCATGAGGACCAAATGGTTGGGCTATTGCTTTCCCTTTTTTTTTTAATTTGGAGGCTTTCTTAAGGGCCATTAGAGATAGGAGAGGACTTGAAGAAGGTTTAAGGAGTAAGAATGAAGAGAGATGAAGTGTTCTAGTAAATATGAATTAGAACACTATTTCATGTGTTTAAATAGGGTAAAAAAAGATGTAAAAATGGTAACAAATGGTCAAAATACATTTAATGAGGAGGTCTAATCAATTAGTAGTCAAATCAATTAATGTTTGGCAGTTACTCAAATTCGCGACCACAAACAACAAGTCGAGACTGCTAATTACAAAATCTTTAAGTAATGGACAAAAAATCCTAAAAAATGATGGGGTTAATGATAAGAACTTTTGAATTTTGAAAAATTTACAGTGGAGAATGAAAATAGCAATCGCAAATTGATGGGTGATAGATGGATTTGCAAGTACCTATAAATCACAACAGTGAAACAAGGAGTAGTAATCGCAAATTACAAGATAAGAAAAGTAAGCATTAAAAGATAAGATTTAATCTTCTAAGTTATGATCCACTTAATATATTAACGCTTAATTCATGCAAATTGGTATAGAGAGGCACAATTACATAAAGAATTAAGACATCCAAATAAGTAAACTACACATTCATCATATACAACAAACAATCATTCAAGAACAATGCACCACACAAAGAGTATTCTAAAAGATCCAATTTTCACTTTAAGGAGCTTCCATCAAGCATTCCCAATTCTTTCTTAATGAAGTTCGTCCTTTCTTCATTGAGAGCTTTAGTTAAAATATCCACAAGTTGATGATTAGTGTTGATAAACTCCAACACTACATCAACATTTTAAAGATGATCTCTAAGAAAATGATGTCTGATATCTATATGTTTTCTCTAAGAGTGGTGGATGGGATTCTTTGAAAGATTTATTTCACTAGTGTTGTCACATTTGATGGGAATATGATCAACAACTTTGCCATAGTCCTTTAATTATTATTTCATCTAAAAAACTTGGGTGCAACAATAACCCGCAGCTACATATTTTGCTTTGGAGGTGGATAAGGCAACAAAAACTTGCTTCTTACTAAACCAAGACACTAAGCATTCTTCTATGAATTGACAAGTTCCATAAGTACTCTTTCTATCTAGAAGTCTACCAATATAATCCACATTTGAATAACCTATAAGTCTAAATGATGAATCTCTAGGATACTATAACCCTAAGTGTAATGTGCCATGTAAATATTTAAAAATCCTTTTAACAACATTAAAATGTGATTCTTTAGGGCAAGATTGAAATCTAGCACACGTGCATACACTAAACATTATATCAGGTCTATAAGCTGTAAGATAGAGTAGAGAACCAATCATACCTCAATATCTTTTCTTATCAATAGACTTACCTGATTTATCCTTGTTTAGTTTGATGGTAGCACTTATTGGTGTCTTTGCTACTTTGCATCCTTTCATGCCAAATTTCTTGAGCATATCCTTTGTGTACTTGGCTTAGTTGATGAAAATCTTTTCTTTGATTTGCTTGATTTATAGGCTGAAGAAGAATTTGAGCTCTCCCATCATGTTCATCTTAAATTCCCTAGTCATACACCTAGTAAAATCCTTACAACAAGATTCATTAATGGCACCAAAAA
>CATIWR010508115.1:0-10962 GCA_949677035.1 Omphalea diandra | reverse complement strand
GGGAGTGGATGTAGGGATTGTTTTGCCCGAACCACTATAAAATCTTTGTCTCCTTGCAATTCTTTCTTCTTCTCTTAATCTTTAGTTTAAATTTTTAAACACCAATTCAACCCCCCTTCTTGGTGCCTAGGGACAACAGTTATCTTCTTCTTCACGATTTGCGGTCGCTACCAATAAGATGTCTTCATGAAATTTGACTTCCAATGGCTTGCTAGAACACATGTCATGTTGTGGCTGTGGACTTGCTTCTTTTTTGAGTCACTTCGAAATTCACAGTCGCAACTAGGGCGTGATACACACCACGATTTCGTTTGTCAATTTTAGACTCCTTTATTTGGATGAATTAAGGCCAAGAATAGCTCTGCAATTTTGCCTGTCTGTTTTCTAGCAATGCTTCTTCATATATCGCAATCATGAATACAAAGTAGCGGTCACGATTTAGAAGTCATTTTTCATACTTGAAGATTTTTTGAGCTTTATCCAACTTCCAACTTAGATAAAAACTAAAGGTTGCAAAATAACACTAATTTGAAATATTAGACATGATCAATCTCCTGTGTCAAGATCAAAAGAGGTCCAAGACTTTGGTTAACTACCCTAGTCCAATAATTTAATTTAGTATTAATTTTATAATTAAATAAATTTTATTTAAAGATCATGATTAACACTTCTAGCGACATATCATGATCTCTTAATTATTAGGAATGACGAATGTTACTTGATCTAACCCATAGTAGGAAGTTTATTAGTGTAATTCAATCCTTTCATTGTATCACATCAAACCACACTTAAAGAATGAATATTGTCTCTCTTATATGGTTCTATTTGTTCTTCTTTTTAGTAATTGACATTAATGATGTAATAGGAGATATTCTTGTATTCATCCATAAAATCTTATAATTATTTTTCAAGTCAATATTACTTAAGAGTAAGTAAGATGTTCCTAATACATCTTAAGTTAATGAATCCTATCTTGATCATTTATTGCCTATACCATAGTCATGTTATACCTAAAATTTATCTTATGATCGATCCATGGCCAGAACAATCAAAATCATGATCAAAGCATAAAACTCTTGTGATAAGACACTATAATGATCTCAAGTCCTCAGGATCACTTATATAACCCCTATTAAAGATTTCCATAGGCACATAAATAATGCTTCATATGGAATTCTCAAGTGGGTCACTCAGTGAACTTATTCTTTAACAAGCACTTACATGTTAGTCTCAAATATCCTGTGCACTTCTACCTATTAGATAAGTAGCTTACGTGATCTTCAAGTAAGGAGCATAATATGTATTAGTCTTATTGTTATATCAATGTCTAGTATTGATAGAACATCAACTAGGAATAACTTAAAAATAATACTTTAATGAAGTAAATATCTCATAATTATAACTCTTTATAGCTACCTCTCTAAAGTGTATGAATTCAAAATCATTAATATATAAAGTAACTTAAGTCCATATAATTATGAAAAAGCTAAAAGATAAAGTACCTATAACTTTTAACTTATGCAACATGATTAATGTCTAGTATATCCTTTGTCCACCTACTTAGCTTTTAGACATATACCAACAGTATCTAGGGTTAGGATCATTTATGAAAATGCCCTTATGGTGCCATCTCAAGTGCACAACTTTCTCATACATACTATTCAAGAAAGTAAAACATCATAAAAGAAATGTTTTCAACCATATTTACATGAATGAATTCATAATAAAATACCCTAATTTTCACACAATGGCAAATAGAATAGGTTAATAAAGAATTTAGGTAAATGAAAATAATTATTAGGTCAAAGATTCCCAATAGAGTTAAAACACAATAAAATTCTAATTCTTTTATAGTATTATTACAAATACTAGAGACAAGATATTCCCAATAAGAAAAAAAAAATATTTAAGAAATACCTATCAATTTAACATCAAAACTAGTATGCATTACTTAACAAGGGCAAAGATTGTGCATATTTGCCTATAAATGGTGAATATATGTCTTGTCACAAAATTAATAGAATGGAAATCATTTCAATTTGACCAATTTCTTAATGAAAATCAATAGCAGACGGATACTTCTGTTATGTTTCTCAAAATAAATCATTTTTGGAGGATAAAAGAGTAGATACAGTATGCATATCTTTAGCTAGATATGAGTCATCTGCCTTTTCCCACGTCATTTGTATGTGTTTGAAATATCATATATGTTTAAATAAAAGTATAATGGGCCAATAAATATGTCAATAAATACTTTTATTAATGGAGTCTGAAGAATTACTGAGTTTGAAATATTATGTATGTTTAAATAAAAGTATAATGGGCCAATAAATATGTCAATAAATACTTTTATTAATGGAGTCTGAAGAATTAAATATGTCAAAAATATAAGTATAAGGGGTCAATAAATGTAAAATAGAAATTAAAGAGATGATTTGGCTCATACAGATGCTAAGATGATAAAAAGGCTTTTCTTGAAAAGTGATGGAGCAAGGATGCTTAATTGAGATAATTAACCAAATATGTGGACATGAAATTGTTGCATGAAACATGTTTTTTTTTTTTTTTTTAGCCAACCAACAACTGAATTGAAGGAAACCAAAGTCATTACAAAGCAAAGAGATCAATTCCTCTAGGGGATTAGGTATCTAAGCAATATGAGGACTCCCATCTTTATGCTTATTAACAACCTAGATGGTTGTTTTGTTATAGGCTATAGAGATCCTACATATGCCATTCCCTTTCTTCTTGAGAGTCTTTCTCTTGTTTGAACCACAAAATTATCTAAAACTTAGGGAATATCATAAAAAGGATTTACAACAGGATAAATAATATAGGCATTATGTAAAACAATACAAAAATTTAAGAGATTAATATCATTCACTAGTTGGAGAGCCAGCTTTAGGCAATAAGCATCAATTAGCAGCTTAAAAAGAGTATCTTAGTAGCAAGATAATCCATCAATTAGGTCGCCATTTCTCCTCTTATATATGACTACAAAAGTGGCCTTTCCTTTATTAAGACAAAAGTTGCTAGCCAAAGAAATCATAAAATTAATATTATTAGCATCAAATTTAAAATATGAATTGAAATTAGTAGCATCTGTGAATGGCCTAGATTTGGATGCATTCACAAACATAATCTTTAAAAATTCCTCAACATAAGCCATGCTAGATTAGGCTACTTTATCGCATTAGACATTAGCACTACCAAACAAAATCTCATTTCTTACATTCCTTATTCTCATATTGTGTAAATAATTTTAGACCATAATTCTTGAAAATTCCTATCCTTGAAGTTGCAATTATACCTTTGCACCAATCCATAAAAGGAAGGGATAGATCTTGTAGGATAATAGCTCAAAAGGGAGGCCAACCATATTTTTATGGCTTGATCACAGCAAAAGAAGGTGTGGACTATGAAATTTCCATAGATTGGAGACATTATGGATATAGAAATGCCTCTTCTTGATAGAAAATTTGAGGTGGGTAGTTTGTTTCTAATGACTTTCTATACCAAAACTTTAAGTTTAAAGAATTAAGAGTTTTGAAATAGAATTCCACACCCTAGGTGACACAGAGGAATAAGATAAGGCAGCAATATCAAACTTGTGATTTGGTATAAACCCCTTAATGAGGTAGTATGCAAATTTATTCCCAAATTTATTAGGAGTTCAAATCCACATATCCTGTTTATTGCCAATATTGCTAAAAGGGATATCAAGAATGGCTTTAGCTTCAATGTTTGTAATGATATTTCTCAAAGGTTTAATGTTCCAACTATTATTACTCATATATCATTCATCTGATAGACTAAAATATGATCATGAATATGGGACAACAGTTTGAACCTTGGTAAAGAAGGAATCTAAGGGTCATTCCAAATAGAAGTAGTTCTGCCATTTTTGATGTCCCTGCAAGCTCCTTTTACCAAGAATTCCTTAGCAATAAGCAAGATTTTCCACCTATAAAATGGTTTGTTACCACTGTTAGCTTCCAAAAATCACCTTCTAGGAAGTATAAAGATTTGACTAGTATTGCCCATGAGGAGTTAGGCTTGGTAATGAGATTTGAAGCCAATTTAGTTGGCATTGCTAAATTAAAGCTCTGGATATCTCTAAATCCTAGTTCCCATTGGCTTTTAGGCTTAGAGAGACCTCCCAACTATCAAGACACAACTTTGTTCCCTTAATATCCTAGTTTCTCTAAAACTTAGCAAAAATGGAGTTTAAAGAACTACAAACTACCACAGGAATAAAAAAAAAAGTAGGACATAATAAAAGAGGGAATAGTTGTAAAAACATATTTAATAAGAACTTCTATTCCCCTATAGGATAAGAGCTTAAATTGTAAATTTTTTATTTTTTTCATAACTCTTTGTTTAAGGAATCTCAAAGCGTTGGATTTACTCAACTTCAAATAGTAGTGGTTCTCAAATATTATATATATATATATATATATATATATAATATCATTATCACACATTTCTTTAACCCTTAGCTGGGGGAGAATATGGACTTTATCTTATTCACTAATAGACCTACCAAACACTACACCTAATTTATCATGGTTGAACAATTGGCTAGAGGTTGCTCGGTAGGTATTGAACACAGACTTCTAGTTATTAACTTGAACCTTATTGGCTTTAAAAAAGTGTCATGTGCAAAAAGTAGATGAGATAATAGCTTCTTGAACCTTATTAACTTGAACCTTATCAAACACAGACTACTAGACATTTTGACTTTTTTTAACAGGCCATCTCTAATAGCTTTTTGCAAGAATATAGTGAAAGCATTATTAACAAATAAGAATAGGTAGGGGGAGAGGGGATCTCTTTCGCACAACCTCTAGAAGGGATAAATTGGCCAGTGGCTAAGCCATTGAAATTTATAGCATAATCAATAATGGAAATACATTGTATAATTAACATTGTATAAATCTATTATGAAACCCTATTTACCTTGTGACAACCTCTAAAAAAGACCAATTGACTTTATCATAAGCCTTGGCAATATGTAGTATGAGGGCTAAATAAACATTTTCGAGGGTAGTCTTTCCCTTTAAAAAATGAAGAAATTCATGAGCAGTGTGGAAATACATTGTATAATTAACTAGATAAATCTATTATGAAACCATATTTTCCTTGTGACAACCTCTAAAAAAGGCCAATTGACTTTATCATAAGCCTTGGCAATATGTAGTATGAGGGCTAAATAAACATTTTTTAGGGTAGTCTTTCTCTTTAAAAAAATGAAGAAATTCATGAACAGTGAGAATATTCTCCTAGATGTGTCTAACGTAGACAAAGGCATATTGTGCAGTGTGAATGAACATGCTCAGATAGGGTTTCAATCTATTTACAATAACTTTGATAAGTTTTTGCAACATACATTACATAAGCTAATATGCCTAAATTGGTTAAGGGAGGATGAGTTTCACTACAAAATAATAGCCTTTGCTAAAGGGCAAAAATTCATTGCTAATCACAATTAGTGATGGATAAAATCTATCACTAAAGTGATCCTTGCTAAAGTTATTAACGATGAATTTTTTGTTTACTTGGTAAATTAGCGATAGACTTTGTGATGGATAGTTAGTCGTTATTTTATGAGATGAGGGTAGAGGGAATTAGTGACGAACTTGATATTAGCTATTGAATTATCCATTACTAAAACCATTGTTAATTTAATGATAGTGATGGACGCAAATTTCATGGTGGATGATGTCCATAACTATTTTGAATAAGTGCCCAAATTAATGACGTACTCCAGTCCGTCGCTAATTTAAATATAATAATGATGAATTTCAGAATTCGTCGCTAATATAAGATGAATTTTTTAAAAATTTTTTCTATTGAATATGTATTACTTATAACATAGTTTTTGAAATTAATATTTTATTTTTAAGGCAATATATCTTATTAATAAATTTATTATTATACTTAATTTAAATATAAATTCTCAATTTATTGAACTTAATGTTAATGTGTTATCAAATTATTTAAATATAAATATCAATATATTATCAATTATTAAAATAGATAAATCACAAAAATTTTAAATTAAACATTAACAAGTAACAATTAGAAAATCAACAAAGCATTACAAAATTAACAATTACACATTTTAAATTAATAAATTATTAATATTAGATATTTTTAATTAAATAATAATTACATATTTTCAATTAATATGATAATTAAAGAAAGGATGATGCGATAGTAGCAAATGAGAGAAAAATGGGGAAGATATGGTGGTGGAGGAGAAAGCAAGGAGGTGTGGAGGCGACGAAGATGGAGGTGGTGAAGGCAATAATAATGGCGATGAAGATGACGATGGTAGAGGTAAAGGAGGATGAGATGAAAGGAAATAAAATAATGAAGAAAAAAGAAGGTAAAAAAATGAGAGGGGAAATAATGGAGAAAATAATGTGGAAGAATATGAGGAGAATAAATAAATAGAAGGCAAAAAATTTTAGCAATGAAAATTTTTGTCACTAAAATATAAATTCCATTTCTAAAATTTAGAAAAATATTCAAAAATTTTTTTGGAGCTAAAAAAATAATGATGGACTAATCTCTTACTATTTAGCAACTTATTACAAATCCATTGCTAAATTTCCCCTAAAACCTTTTAAATTTTTCATTTTGGAGCAAAAATGTTCACTCCAAATTCTAGTGATGGATTCAAACTTTGTCATTAATTTCATCGCTATTTAGAGTTGAATTTTGGTTCTGGTGGTAATCCATCACTATTTAGTGATAGAATAAATATATGTCTGTATTTCGTCGCTAAATAATGACTAAAATAAATTCATTGATAAAATCCATCGCTATTTTCATATTTTCTTGTAGTGTTTGGTACCTTAGGAATGAGCATAATATTAGTTCTATTATAAGCCTTAAGCATATGCCTAGAGCTAAAAATTATCTAATTACAACAACAACATCGTTTATGATAATTGGCCAAAACTTCTGAAAATAGATGGTAGGGAAGCCATCTAGACTGGAAGCCTTGGTGCTTCCTAAACTAAATACTTCCTTTCTAATTTCCTCTTCAAAAATATCCTTTAAGAGGTTTGCATTTATCTTAAAAGTGACACTAATTTCTATATAACTTACCATTTCAATCATATTATTGATTTGTTGCTTTGGATATATGTTTATAAAATAGGATAGGACCTCCTTTTCAATTAGCTTAGGATCATCAATCCAACTTCCATCATCCTTTTAAAACATGACAATCTAGTTGTTTCTTCTCCTCTGTATTGAGGAAGCATGGAAAAACTTTGTGTTTTTGTCCTTATTCTTAAGCCATTTGATTTGGGATCTTTGCATCTAATACAAGTCCTCTTATATCTATGCTTTACTAGGCTCTTCCTCTAATAGCTTAAGTTGCTTTCTCTTGCCCCTTTCCCTTTCTTTCTTTAAGTATCAATTCTATCATGGAGTTCTTGAATTCTAACTCTAAAGTTATCAACCTTATCCCCGTGTCATTTAGAAAGAGAACTCCTAGCAATGCAGAGCTTTTGGAACATTCTATATTGTTTTGACCCTACTATAAGTAAGCTTAATGCATTATTGACTATCTTCATACAACTCTGTTCCTCTAGCCATTTAACTTCAAAAGTGATCTCTTTATTGTGCTTTAATTAATTAGGGAATAGAAAGAGTAAAAGGTGCCTGTGATCTAATCCAATAATTTAGCCATGCATAAGTTAGGATGAGTTAAATAGGACCCTCCATTAAGCATTGGTAATAACCCTATCTAATCTTTAGAGAATTAGTCATGCTCATTCCCTTATATTTAATCAAGTGAACTTAAGGCCTTCAAAACCAATGTTCCCCAGTTCACACTTATCTAACCACTCCTTATATTCATTAAGTTGACTAGCTAGAACACTCTTATCTCCTATTTTCTCATTATTATCAATAATTGCATTGAAGTCACTAATCAACATCTAAGGCTTATCGCCCAAGTTCAACAATTCTACCTCATCCAAAATAGATTTTATAGTATTATACTCAGGAGTTCTATAAAAGAAAGTATAAAATCGACTCAATTCCTCCCTTTTGCAATGGCATTATATGTGAAGCCAATGCTTAGAAAACTCCAACACTTCGAAGGAAACCTCTTTAGACCACCAAAGGGCTAGGCCACTCATAACTTCATCTACTTCCATCGAAAAAGCATTATCAAAACACATTTTCTTCCTCAATTTATCTACATAAGTTAGTTTATTTTAGGTCTTAGCTAGGGAGAGCGCCAAGCGACACTGAAGTAAAACCAAGCTTTTGAGGAATTAAATAATAGGGAGCGTTATAAACTCTGTCAATTCCATGCAATCTAACTCATGGCTCTTAGGTGGCTTTAGGCAAGCTATTACCTTGCCTTTCTTGAATACTAATTAGTCCCTCATATTTCGGGTGCAAGAGTCCTTGTGCTTCAGGAATATCCTAAATAGTAACTTGTCTCTTCTACCTAGCTAAGTGCTTGAGCTTTTTCATTTTAGTTATACCTATGTTCACCATGTTTGGCATACATCTATGGTTACAAGTCAGAATCCAGTGGATCCTCCAATTGATCCCTTATACTTTGTGTATTATGTACCTTTTATGATCCCATGATCATTAACTAATAGCTTCTCACCTACAAGCCATTCTAAAGCATTTGGCCTCTTTGTTAGATCAATAATAGGCTTGCTCCATTTCTTAAACATTTGAGTTTTTTAAAACTCCAAACCAAACTCCCCTTTACTTATTTTTAGGCCTAAGTTAACTTCATTACCCTGATTATGGGCTTTAGCTCATTCCTTCCTTCTATGGCCCAAACTCTCTTCCTACTGTATGAGAGGGAATTTAAGCTTTGAATACACATATTCCTTCCTCTATGGTCCAATTTTCTATCCATCCTCTTAATTCCCTCCCAATTTGACTTCTAAGGCCTTCATTAAAAAAATAATATAGTGACCTCTAGTCTCCACCTGCAAGGCACCTTCATACTCTGTAATAATGAGTTACTACTGCCAAATCTCATTTTCCAAGATAACATTAACAATATGCGTCTCTCGCTCAATATTATGGTTTTCTTTCCAACCCAATTCGGTTTGAATCATGACTAACGATAGTCATTTTTTTATTAGTTGTTTTCTTTCATTACCATATCTTATTGTTCACCAATTACCTATTTCTTTGCCGCTACACTTGTATTCATACCTTCCCCATGTCCTTAGGATTTTGTTCTAGATGGATTTTTATTCCTCCCTTAATTAACAATGCTTCTCAACTTGGTACTATATTTGAACTTCCCATTTGCCAAAGTTTTTTTATGCCATTCCTCATTCTAATCCAGTGAAACTTTAGCATATGACCAATCTTGCCATGAAGAAAGCAAAACTCTAGCAAATGTTCATACTTAAATATGCCTAATCATTATAATGAATTCCTGCTAGAAGATGGCTTTGGTCATTCTAGAACCTAATAGGCAAAGGTTACTCCAAATCCATAATAACCCTTAATATCATATTATTAAAGTAATGAGGCATCAGTTTGCATTCCTCCAGTCTTATGAGATCCGAAAAATAGAAGGCCAATCAGCTCCACATTTTGTAAATTGATTTGGTCTAGTGACAAGTTGTGAACCTCTACCTAGAAAAGGCATTTGGTGAAATCTAGATGATCTATAGGTTTATCACTCGACTGTTCCACCAAAACTATTAGTGAGTTTGCAACTGACCATGGTGTTCTGTCGAATGTATATTGCTTATCCTCCCTTGAATCAAACTGGAATATGAACACGGTCTGATTGAATTTTTGCACAATAAATTCCCTTTTAGTCTCCAAACCTTATAAAAAATGCTTTTAACCACTTGGCTTGAAAGGTTCTTGAACATCATCACCTTCCTTACTAAGATTTTCTTTATTTGAAACATTTACAGCTACGAAGAGTTATGAAGTTGCAACATTTTCTTTAAGCACCTTAAACTCGTTGTTCTCCATATCAAATCCTATATAGGATCACTCTATATTCTATTTCCCTACTCCATATTGAAGAGAGTAATTAATGACTATCTCACTTAATGCTATGTTAGCTCATAAAACTTAAAAGGCCAATTGAATTTGAATCCAAACTGTTAGATTAAAAGAGAGAGAGAGAGAGAGAAAATGGAATATAGTGTTTACTTTCACACTTGATAGAATAACTTATGTCACCCTAACATGGAACTCAAACTCCTAGCTTATGAGACTCTTTTTTTAATTGCTCAATCAAATGGATAGTGCATCAAACATGTATATTTAATAGTTTGTTCCATGAAATTGGAATCAATCTTAATATTTTCCATTCTACCTTTTTGAAAGTCTAAAGGTTCCACCATTTGAGATTGCATAGAAAAGACTAAATTAAAGTTATCATAACTTTGTAGCAAGCATAAATTAATAAAACTTAAACTCTTATTATTTAATTGCAAATATAAGTAATTATAATTTAAAAAAAATTAGTTGTTTCATCTTAATTTATTCTTTTACATTTTTATGATTTTTTGAAGTTTATGGAGCCCTGATCTATATATTTTTAATTATTCATGCCTCTTATATTTTTGTAGCTAGCACTGATAAAATGGAGAATGAGTTTTTGGAGAAAACTAAATAAAATATCACATATATAATACTTGCAGAATAAAGCCAATAAAATAGCTAGATGAATATAAATATTAATTTCAATATGATAATGCACATGCATTCATCCACTATAAATTCTCTTTCCAATTTTTTTTAAAAATATCCTCAAAATGATAAAAATATTATTTAATTATATTCATTTTCAATTGCAATTATATATATATATATATATATATATATATATATATATATATATATATATATATATATATATATATATATATACACAGCTAAGAATCAACAAAATATAGATGTTGTTGTTTTTTTTTTTTTTTTTTTTCTCGA
>CATIWR010508023.1:0-11807 GCA_949677035.1 Omphalea diandra | reverse complement strand
TTCTCCAACATTACTAATAAATGTTGGCTTAGGTAGTAATATGATGTGTTGTTTTTTTTAAAAAAATCTTTTCTATACTAGGTGTATATACTAAATCAATACATAACTTACACTTGGCAAAAAATAATAAAATATTATTTAAATATGGATAATTATATGTATAATGTTGATCACATCACTTTAGATTGATAAATTGTTTGCCTTAATCTTGTAATGATGTTTTGAATGATTATAAAACCTTAGAAAACACTAACTATTATTATTAAGTGTTTGATTGTTTTGGTTAGGAGTTAGATTTTGTCATAACTTAAGAGGATTGTCTCTCTTAGACCATCTCAAGTTGAAGATGACGACAAAGATGAAAATAAAAAAGATTCAAAGCAAGAATAATGTCTTAAGATTATTCAGAGTAAGAGTAGTGTGTCTTACGATTATTCAAGAAAGGAAAAGTAGGAGCCAAGAACATCTAAATAATCAAAAGTCCAAAAAGGGTGCAGTGCAAAATAGAAAAAAAAAAGTGAAGATAAAATTTGGACAAGTAATTTCATGATTGTAAAAGGAATCCAACACCTCTTGAAATTGCCAAATAACATGGAAAATAAACAACAAGTTAACTCAATTGGTCTTCAAGAAGTACCGTAACTAATTTGCCTTGATGAGCAAAAAAGTCTAAGAGGTTTGTAAAAACTATTACATGGATTGAAGAAAATTCACTGACTGTGATGAAGTTCTAATGATTATAGATATTTTTGATGGAAGAGATAACACCCATAGAAAAATGAAACTTCAGACCATTAAAACTTTAATAACCGTAGAAGAATTCTAATGTATGTTGAATGGAAGTCCATGGACTACAATGTAGGCCCAAAAAAAGGGCCATTAAGTGCCATTCGAGATACAATTCCCATTGAAAAATTCAATGCTCGTTGGATGGGGTGTAATAACTATATTAAAAATTTGTCAAGATGAACTCTTTTGTCTCTATCAATTAGTTCTTAGAGTTATGGCTATTTAAATCTTTCATATATCATATAAAGCATTAAAGGACATGTGAAGGAGTTTATAAGCTTTGTAAAGGAGTTAATTATGTATTTTGGATAGTATGAGATTTGTGTGATTTATAATAAGTTTGTAAGAGTGGGTTTTCCTTGTGCACTAATTATATATTGTTGCATATTATATAAGCATAGATGTTTACTAATATTAGTAAGATTTATAAGTTAGTGATTCGCCTCTAAAATCACTAGCGTAGGTTTACTCTTTTAATCCTTTGTAAAATGAGAGTGATAGGTTTTTCTTGAGCTTATAAAAAGAGAGGTTATATTTGATCCTTAAAAAGATAATGAAAGTCTTAAGAATGGATGTAGGTACATTGCCAAATTGTTTGAAATTCTTGTATCTTCGTATCTTGTCTTCACTTCCCTCTCTTTTAAGAGTAAGAGTGAATTTGAGTGTGCTACTTACATTGTAATTGAAGTTAAGAGGCTTTCAAAGAAGTTTCTAAGTTTTTGAAAGCATCTAATTCACTTCCATCTTGGGTTGTTATCCTTATCAAGGAACTGACACATTATAATAATTTTATAAGTTGCCATGACTAGTTTTTCTTTTCCTTTTTAATTAGCTTCACATATAATTCAGTTGCTGCACATCGGTATAACTAAGTATTTCTTAGTCCTTTCATATTTTTATAAGTATGCATCTACTTGAAAATTACAAAAAAAAAAGTAATTTTTTTTTTTATGAATTCTCTAGGTATAATGTAGATAAGCCTATTTAGACATGCTTAAGAGAATGACATATAGAAAAAGGCCAGCATGGGTTACAGTAGTAGACTAATGTAAGGTTGGCCAGCTCATTAGTTCAACCTATTAAGAATAGATTCTTAAAGGTCTCATGCGCTAAGGTTTGCAAAGAGGACAACTCTTCATATTCCAAATAAGATAACTTATCTTATTCCAAATAGGAAAATAAAATACCTTAACACTCTTATATAAGGAGTTCTTACCTCATATACTCATCAATTACTATAATCTTAATCCAAAAAGCTTATTACTCCCTATTACCCCTATTGACTTAAACATTAGAGTAGACAATTAGGATAGTTTGGATACCTTTTCATATTTCCTTATCTTGCTAGTTTGAGTTACCGGGGTTGGAATTACGAACTTCATCATTAGTATATTAAGGATGCAGACATTGTAGTAGCTTTTGACATGGGTTATGTATCTTAACCTCAACCTTCATTAACTTGGTAATGATGTTCCATCTCTCATTAATGGCACAACTATACTAGCTTATGCAAATGATGTATATGACATTAACTTACCACCTTAAAGAGAAGCACCATTACCTCTACCACTTGTAGACTGTTAAGCTCAAAAGGTAAGGTGGAGTTCCTTACATTCAAAATCCTCAAGTTGGTTTCAGTATATTAGGAGTTTATTATTATGTTAATAGAAGTCTAATAATCTATGAACTATTCTTCAAAAAAATCTCAACATATGCCACCATTTGCTCTATTGTTAACTCATCCATATCTAATTAGTATTTAATATCAAAACTTTCTAGCAAAGGCTGCAACACATATTGCTCGACAGGATCTTACTTTTGAAGATATTGATGAATCCTTGCACAAACCCTTTAGTAGAAGGACATGTCATTCTAATAGCCTTTTCTTTAATGAAGAAGTACTTTGATAGATAATCATATAAATTATTAAGATTATACAAGGTAAAGATACATTTTTTTTGAATTATCATTCTATTGACCATAACCCTATGCCTCAAGAAATTAAAAAAAAAAATGTACTTATGCATATGAAGTTTAAGTTATCCACTTTTAAGTCTTAATATTGTTAAACTAATCCACATAAGTCACCTTTATAAGTTTTTATCCAAGCTTAAATTACAATTTTGCTCAAATGTGGTTTTGTGTAAGATTTTTCCTATTATTTTGGAAATGTAGTCCAAGGATGGTGTCAAGATTTAGCTCATCATTTAAACCATAATTTTCCTCAACTAGTTTAGTTGTTTGTTTCTTATTTTGTTACTATTATTCCTCAAGCTAAAATTTCTTTTGATTTGTAATAAGTGGTTTGTGAGCTAGGTATGTCCTAACGCTAATACCTTATAAAATTTAACCAAGGTGTTATGTTAATCAATAACTTAAACTATGAAATTGTTATGGATGCTTTGATTCTAAATTGAAAGAATAATCACTTGATTGATTCTATTAGTATAATTCCATGAAAACTTTTATATAAGTCTATGGCTTAAAGTCAAAAATTTATTTGCTCTAATGATAATATGAAAGCTTATTCTTATGGAAAGGTAGTACTATTAGATAAAGGCAAAGCCAATTCCAAGATTCCCACTCTCATGGTGTTTCTAGTGGTTCTTATAGCTATTTGTATTATAATTTTACGCTTGCCATTACTAGTAACGGTGATGTGTTGCATTGATACAAAGCAAGGTTAAACATATTCAATATCTTTAACCATTATGGAGTAGCTACTCAAAATTAGAATAAATATTATAATTTTCATTATTATCATGATTATGATACTAATTGTTATCATAAGTTATAAGAAGAAATTAATTGTTTGATTCGATAATAATGTCTTAATCATTTCAAATAGAGGCATTTTGATGATGATTTTAAGGATGAACGTCAAAATGATAAGCTACTTTGCAATAACAAGTGAGCAAAAAGCAAGTTACTATTAGATGAGATAATTTATTTAAGCACATGCTAGGGATGTTTATTCCATTAGTTCATGGCATGCTACCACATAACCAATTTATTGCTTGGTTATTTACTTAGTAGATGATAAAAAGTTATGTGCTCCTCATGCTAATGCCTTAGTGGTCTAATGTCTATTCAAAATTTCCTTCCCAAAAGAATGAATATTGATAGCAACATTTAAAATCAATATACTATTGATTTTTATAAGGATTTTTATCATTAGTTTAGTCAATTAAAGTCTGTGCACATTCCTCTTATTGGTTTGGGAGGAAGATGAATTAATAATGTAGGAGTGATTAAGATTAAAATAGAATTAACCAACTGAAATGTAACAAATGTTTTCAAAGTAGTGTATATAATGGAAGAATTGCCTTCTGTCTATAATGGCATCATTGGTAGGCTTATATTTTATTACATAACTATTTACATGTCCATCCATTATTTCACTATAAAGATTTCTATTAGTAATGGAGTGACTATTGTTCAAGGAGATTAGAAAGATCTGAGGAAGACTTATATGACTATTTTAAAAATGTTACTCATACATGTCAATAGAGCCTATAAATATTATGGGTTCAAACTTGCATGTGCTAATAGAGAAACAGATTTATTCGATATGTAAAAAATTAAGACATTTTCCTAGACCACAGAGAACATTATGGATATTGATCCCTTTGTTATTACTCATAAGCTCAACATTGACAAAGCCATTAAGCCCATAAAGTAAAAATAATAAAAAAAAAGGAATCACTTTTTGAATGGTAGTTGGCCATAATTGAAGAGGCATGTAAGTGATGTAACAAATGAGCAAAAGTTAATATTTATGGACAAATGGGATAAAACTATAGTATTCAATATAGTTTGACGACATTTCTATAATTTTAGGCATTTGAAATGCCATTTCTTGGTATTTACATTACAAGCTGTATTTCAATGAAAAATAGGCCAATGGTTCAAACAACTAGCTTTGCTTATGTTGTATGTCGTTTTTTCTTGTAAATTTCATTATTTTAGCCTTTAAATTTGTGTTTTTGTTATTTTGAAAAGTTTAACAATTTTAATGTCTTAATACAAATTTTAGTTTTAGGAATAATTTTAATCTGTAGACTTATTTTAACATGTAATTTCTAGATTTAGTTTAAAATAAAAAAATTATTTTTTTAAAATTAATTCCTTTTAGGATTGGATTCAAGTTTCCTCTATATATTGTGCACTTGGTGACTTGTGGATGTAGTTGTTAGTGTTTAATAAAACTTTAGAGAGTTTCTCTTTTTAATTTCTAAAATTTCACTATTTTTTTATGAGTTAATGAACTTTTAATGCTTATACTCCTAGTATTCATATGCAAATCAACAACTTTATAAAGAGTTATTTTCTAGCTTTTTATGTATTTTTCGTATACCTCTTCTACTACATCAGTTTTATATTTTCCATTTTTGTTCCTAAGCAGCCATGTCGCCAAGATGAAACATCGAGACAACTACCTACTGGTAGAAAAAGTTCATGAACATGACCGTATGATATAGTTAGAATAATGGATGGGTAAGTGGAATGATCATTTATCCCAACATGTAGAGTAGTTGGTGAATTTAATGAATCAGGAGAAAAGAAACAAGCCTAAAAATTATAATTTTGAGGAACCAGATGTATGGTCAAATGACAAAAGTCAAATTTCTATTGAGGATGATAAAAGGCCTCTATTGAGGATGATAAAAGGCTTTGAAAGATGGTTATACTGTAAATACCTGAATTCCATGGCATTTTACAATAAGTCAGGGCAATAATTGAAGTTGATAAGAAATAGGTTAACAAAGTAAAAAATTATGAAGTGAGAAAAGATGAAGAAGCACATGTGTGCAAAATTCCTACCATACAATGTTTGAAGATTAATGTATGAGCGATTACAAAATTTAAGACTTAGAAACAAATATGTGGATGATTATATTAATGTGTTTTATTAGTTATTGGCATAAAATCATACTCAAGAAGTAGAAGAATAATAGGCGATAAGGTATATAGGGGAGTTAAAAATACAGATCTAAGAAACTATTGATTTGTTTGATCTTATGTCCATTTTAGTTGCACATTAAAGAGCAATACAAGTAGTAGTTGCATGATTAATAATTCCTTCATTCTAGGAAATGATAGTAGCTGCATGAGTCATGGTGGGACTAGTAGTGTAACCCACATTAGAGGTCATAACTATAAGGCAAAACTAGATCAAACTAATAGGCTAATAGAGCAATAAAATGTTTTGGGCATAAAAAGGTAGCCATATGTATCAAAATGTAAGAAAACTATAAGGAAAAAGGCTCTCTGCATTGATAAGATACTTATGAGGAGGAGGATAGTGATAAGGAAAATTTGGCACTCCATCATATTCCATAAAATAGGAATTGGTGGAAGGAGTTACAAGAGCCATATTGGTTGTTTGACATTCAATCTCATGCCTAGGGTCGTAGATGAGGATTGATTACACAAAAATATTACTTAGTCCATATGCACAATTCTTCATAAGGTCTATAAGTTTATTATGATTTTAGTAGCTATAGTAATATTACATCGACAAAAGTAGTTTAGAAGTTAGGCTTAACAAGATAGAAATACCTTAGGCCTTATAAAATCTCTTGGCTTAAAAAGAAAAGAGAGGTCTCTAGCTAAAAATAGAGGGATAAAGTATAGGGAGGTATAGTTGGAATAGATACATGTCATTTATTATTAGGAAGACCGTGGAGTATGATCGAGGAGCAATGCATGATGGGTAAGATAACACTGATAATTTTATATTTAATAATACTCAAATTGTGTTCCTACTAAGCAAGGATCTAAATAAGCATAAGTCTACAAGGGAGACTATCAATATGCTATCTTTAGCTAGATTTGAGGAGGAGTTGCAAGATTTTAAAATTATATATGTGTTGATTAGTGAAGAAGTTGGAATTGAAGAATACATTCCTAATACAATATGACCTTTAATTTTAAACTTTTTTTGATGTGTTTCATGATGAGTTTTCAGATATACTACCACTCTTATATGATATTAAATAACATATAAACTTGGAACCAAGATTGGCATTGCCTAATAGATCCCGTTACGCGATAAGTCTAAGTATGATTATTTGTGTAGGCAGATTGAGGAGCTGCTAGCCAAATGCCATGTTTAGGAGAGTTTAAGTTCTTATGCAATTTTGACCTTATTAACACTAAAGAAGGATGAATCTTAGCATATGTGTGTAGATAGTAGAGTTATTAATATAATTACAATATGATGCTAGTTCCATATTCCTCACCTAGATGATTTGCAGGATTAAATTAGTGGATTTATAGTATCTATAAAGCTAAACTTGAAGAGTGGGCATCATCAGATTTGAATTAAACTAGGAGATGAATGGAAGATAACTTTTAAAACTCATGAGGATATGTATGAATGGTTTATAATACCTTTCGAGCTATCTAATGCCCCTAAAATGTTTATGTATGTGAGGAAACAAGACTTGGCTTTATTAGAAATTTATTATTTATTTTTATGATATCATGATTTATAGTGCTAACTCTAATATTTACGTCCAATATTTTTTATGACGTGTTGTGTGTCTTTCACGAGGATAAATTCTATATTATTATTATAAAGTATGTGTTATGATGCCCAAGATGTTATTTCTTAGCTATATTATTTATGGAGAAGAGTTATAGGCAAATGAGTCCAATATTCAAGTAGCTTGAGAATGGCTTCGCCCATAAATGATTACTCAAGTTCATAGCTTCCATGGGTTTGCATCCTTTACAGTATGTAATATCTCATTTCAATGGTATTATGACTCCTATTTTGACTCCTATAACTGACTGTATAAAGAGAGGAAAGTTGAAAGGATAGATGTGGTAAAAAGGGCATTTCAACTTATTAAAATATGCTTAACGATTAGTTTAATATTAATTGTGCGAGATTTTTCTCAACCTTTTAAGCTGCACTGTGATGTTTCTAAGTGGGAGTTGGAGCATTTTTCAACCAACATGGTAGACTATTGTGGGTTTCTTAGTGTGTGTGTGTATCCCTTCTTAGTATAGTATAAGTAAGGGGTCAGTCCGCAAGGAAGCAAAGTGATTCAAGTATTAGATGACTAAGTACTCTAGATGTCCAGGATAACAAAAAAGTAAGTAAAACTAAACTAATCTAACAATAGAAATCAAATATATATGCAAATTAAACTAAACAACACATATTCAAATGAAACAACCAATGATCATGAAATGTTGCATAATGAATTAATTGGAGGATCAACCTAATGTCTTTAAGTGCTTATCTCTAAGTCAACCAAAGATGTCTATGAATAGAACTATACTCATTCTCACTTTTTATATAATTTGTAAACATAAAAGTTATGCTCCATGCCAATCCTTTAAACCCTTAAGAGTAAATTTGTAAACATAAAAGTTAGTTATGCTCATTGCTAATCCTTTAAACATAAAAGTTATGCCAATCCTTTATAATTTGTGAACATAGAGGTTATGTCCCATGCCAATCCTTTAAACCCCTTAGAGTAAATTTCCTCTCTCGAGTCTATTCCTTTAACCTAAGTGAATCTATTTGGTTTTCCATCAAAGAAGCTAAGTCTCATTATGAATCCTTGACTAACACATCATATATGGTGATCAATCGTATATAACAACAATAATTTACATCAAACTCAAATTTGAATTCATTCATAGAAAAGAAAAATGATCAATTCATTGTTCCTTAGAATAGTGCAATCTAGTCCATACAACTTACCCTAAATACATGATTAAATCAAGAATGCAAACAAAAGAATAAAAGAACATAAAGAGAGAGAAGAAGAGCATGATGAAATGAAGATCTAAAGAGGTCTTCACTATTTGGAAAAGTTGGACTTTTGCTGAAACTCCAAAGGAAACTAACTCCAACTTGGAAGAATGCTTCCTTTCACAAATAACTAACTCTCTCTTTCTAACACTTCTTGATTTTTCTTGAATGCTTTATGAATGATTTCTCATGTCTAAATGTAGGTTAAGTCCATTTATTTACTAGCCTTGAAGTGCTCCAAGTCGTGTTAGTTTTGAAGAGGTGCCTTTACGAAAGGGTGTGATGAAGGGATGTTGTAACTATTCAGCACACTAGTGTCAACTCAAGGTCCACTCGACATAGCTCCTTTCTATTGCGGTCACTATGCCAACTCAGCACAGTCTATCACCATTGTTGATTGACCAACTTTTTCATTCCTTACTCGTTTTACTTTGTTCTTCAGTCTAAGGCCCTGTAACGCACTTGTATGCAAAACTTAAGCTTGAAAAGGCCTACAAAACATAAAACTTACATAAGAACTATCAAAGTAAAACTACACTTAAAATCATGGAAAATATTGATTAAAAAACATACTAAAACCAAAAGAAACATAGACATAAAATCCCTAGAACACTATACTAATTTATACCATATCATAGACCAGTGATGTACTTCAATGAGAAATTATCGGGGTCTAAATTGTGATATACCGCTTGTAATATATAGTTTTATGTAGTTGTGCAAGTTGTAAAAAATTAATGACTTATTTCTCTAAGAGTTTGTCTTGTATACAAATCATGAGATGCTGAAAACTTTTTACATAGAAAAAAAATTAGGTGGTTATGAGACATACTTCCCAGGTAGCATATTTACAGCATTTCACCTTTGTGGGAAAAAAAAAAAGGCATGGATGACTAATCAAGTGGCTGATGTTTTAAATCGTAGAAATAGCCTTTTAACCCTTATGCATGTCAAGGTAACTCGTTTAACTTTTTGTAATTTACTTGATATTAATCCTTATTTTGCTAATATCATGGCAAAAGTTAAAGCTTGAGAAAAGTTAGGGTTTCTATTGCATTATGAGTTTCTATTTTGAAGCGACCAATTATACGTTCTAAATTATAGAGTATGTTTGAAAACTGTATAGGAGTTGTATAAAGAAAGCATGTCAGATGAGTCAAGACTTTACAATTAGTCTAAGCATTCTATTTTTTGCCTACCATTTATAAAGAGATGGAGCAATATGTCAACTGATGTCAAGTTATAAAGTATCAAAAGAATCAACTACCAATGCAAGATTGTACATGTCTTTCATATTCCTTCTCAACCATAGGTGGATGTCAATATAGATTTTGTGTTAGAATTATATAGCAGGATAATGATTCCACCAATGTTGTTCGTGTTGCTCAACTATTTTTTTGAGAGGTGTATCGCCTTTATGGATTCCATTCTTCCATTATTTCATATTGGAATACTAATTTTCATAGCTATTTTAGGTGTAGTTTATGGAAAATGATGAGTACTCAGCTTAATTTTAGTAGTGCCTATCATTCACAAACAGATGGGCAAATGGAGCTGGTTGATTATTCATTGGGCAACTTTCTACGTTGCTTAGTTAATGATCATGCAAATACTTAGACGAATTATTATGTCAAGCTAAACTTAGACATAATCTCATTTTGAAAAAAAAAATAATAATAAGCACTAGGTTTAGTCCTTTACTATGGTGTATTCTTATATTCCTAAATGTCCTTTAGATATGATTTCATTACCTGGCAAGACTAATATACATGGCAAGGTAGTAGATTTTATGGCTAGCTTACAGAATGTTCACAAGGTAGTACATGATAATTTAATTTAATCTTTTTAAAAATAAAAACAAGTTGAAAGAAGCAATATATGGAATTTGATGTGAGAGATTTTGCGTGGGATATCCACACTAAGATTGATTTTTAGTGGGAGATTAGAATAAGCTTTCTACTAAGAAAATTGGTTCTTTAGAGATTGTGAAAAAGATTAACCCTAATGCTTACCACTTGAAATTGCCTATTCATATTTGCACTTCAGATGTGTTTAATTTAAAATGTCTTATTTCTTTCCATGGCTACTCTTTTAATGATGATATCGGTGCCAATTCATAGGCGAATTCTCTTTACCCTAGAATGATGCTGCAAATGAGCAAGAGTTGATATTTATAAAGAAATGAGATAGAAACCATCGTGTTTGATATAGTTCAATGGAACTTCTATAATTTTGGCCATCTACTAATGTGACATTTTTTATATTTATAGGTTGTATTTCAGTAGACAATGGCTAATGATTCAAAATCACAAGCTTTACTTGTGACATTGATCGCTTTTTAGGCAAATTTCATCATTTTGGCCTTTGAATTCTTATTTTTATATTTTTGAAAAGTTTTATAAGTTTAATTTCTTTCAGTAAAAAATTTATTTTTGTGGAATTAATTTGATTTTATCTTATCCTAATATGTATTTTTTTTTTTAGATTTGGCTTTAATAACAATATTGTCTTTACATCATATATATATATAGCGTCGACTTATTGAAGCCATTTGTTAATCTTTAATAAATTTTTGTGAGTTTTTCTTTTTTCTTTTCAAAATTTTGATATTTCTTTATGAAGCAATAAATTTTTGATGTTTATATTTTTGATATTTGTGAGCAAGTTAATAGGTCAATAGAACGTAGTTTCTTGCTTTTCGCATATTTTTTCTTGTATAGGTTTCGCTACATCTATAAGGTCCTTTATGGTGGTTTCATTCCTAAGATTGGCTTGCTAATATTGTTTAGAAAATTACTAAGCTTATGAGTTGAGTAAAATTATATTTGTTAAAATAAGATGAGTTATAAAAGCTAAAAACAAAACATAAAGAACAACTTTGCTTTCTATTAATGACAAATCAAGTATAAGAATTGTGGCTTTGCCAGGCTTGTTATTTCTTGCTCATGGCCTTATTAATGGCATCACTGCTTTGACTTCAAATCTAGATGTTTTAGTTTATTCAAAATTTTATCTACATCTATACTTTTATATTGATTATGGGATATATACAGGTTAGGTCGGGTTGATTTTTAGATTGACATATATAATGTTGAATCCAACCTACAAAAATGCCATTTGGGGAAAAATCAAACTAACTCAATCCGTGGACACTTACGAAATTGTGGATTGATCTACAATGGGCTGGATTATATGGTCGGAAAATTTGTGAACATCTCTACTTATTAAGGTTAGTAAAATCAAT
>CATIWR010508009.1:0-17124 GCA_949677035.1 Omphalea diandra | reverse complement strand
TGTGGAGAATTTTACAACACACTGCCGAAATGGCTATTATGATAATCTTATCTTCCATCGGGTCATCAAAGGTTTCATGATACAGACTGGAGATCCTTTGGGGGATGGCACGGGTGGGCAGTCTATTTGGGGAAGGGAGTTTGAGGATGAATTTCATAAAAGGTAAATTTGTTAGTTCTACCATATTTTGATTCCAGCCTTCTGATTATTAGCTTTTTACTCCATGATTTTTTCAACAATTTTGAGAAGCTTATGCTTGTGATTTGTTGAAGTTCGGTGATAAAAGATAGATTTACTGCACTCCTAACCTGTAGGTAGTAATGATTTTCATGTGATGGTCTTGTCTGCTATTTGGCAAAAGAACAGATCAATTCATATAAGATGCCCTGGTTTTTCTGCTCCTACTACTTTAATGAATATTTTCTTCTTTATCATTGGACGAATGTCTCCATGATAACATCAAATTTGGTGAATGCAGTTAAATACTGGCATATTTCACATCCACATTGGTTTGACTGATTGCTTGTTGCCTAAACAAAGGACAGACTTTATAGGATATTTCAAATGGTTTTTATTTGTTTATAACTTCAGAATGTGCACGTCAAACTTCTAAATTGCCATTTATTTCTTTCTATAAGTTTTCCAGTGTTGTTTTAGAAATACTTTCCGTGCGTGTACACAACTAACTGGGTTAACTGCTTGTCTCTGCAGTTTACGACATGACAGGCCTTTCACGGTCTCAATGGCTAATGCAGGCCCAAATACAAATGGCTCTCAGTTCTTTATCACTACAGTGGCCACACCGTGGCTAGATAACAAGCACACAGTTTTTGGTAGAGTTGTAAAGGGAATGGATGTTGTCCAGGTAATGTTGAATCCGTTATTACTTGCCTACTGTGGCTACAAGTTCTTTCTTTGCTCTTGCACGTCTTCTAGTGTGTGTGTGTGTCTGTGTCTGTGTGTCTGTGTGTGTGTGAGAGAGAGAGAGAGAGGAGTGGAAATCATTTGTAAGATGAGATATGATGTGAATAATTTCATGGCACTGCATGGTATTGCCACTGTACTTGATGCATGTCTCAAATTTGTGCCTTTTCAATTATCTTTCAAGCATGCGTGTATTATAGAGCCTTGATAAATGAATGAATCCCTGACATCACATGTTATTTATGCCAAATGAATACATTATTCGTATTTGGAATTGATATACTTTTTTTGCAGGGAATTGAAAAGGTGAAGACAGACAGGGCAGACAAACCATTCCAAGATGTAAAAATCCTGAATGTGACTGTCCCAAAGTCTTAATGGAGTCACCCTTCCATTGATGAGCCTCTCTTGACATTGTTGGTGGTATGGCTGAGAGTCATTTGTCAAGTAAGTGGCCCATTCTTTTTTAATCTGTCTTGACTTTCATTTTGACTCCTTTATCTCTCGTCCTCCCCCCTTTTCTTCTTTCTCTTTGTATATTGACTTAGGGGACAATAGTAAGGAATATAAGATCCTTGAGAAAGGGGAGAGGGTGTGAAAACTAATTTTGGTAGTAATATGTACTTCCATCAACTCAGAGAGCTGAAAGTTGGAGCTTTCTGGGTGAACATTAAGCAATATTCTATGGCTTAGAATTTGTGCTAGCTATAGGTTTTATTTATTTATTTTTCCGGTGAATTACTATTTACACCCTGAGGTTTAACATAATTGACTAGTCAGGACCTCTATTTTAAAATCATGTTAGTTAGCCCCTTTGATTTGATTCTGCCAACAATAAGGTCCTTCCGTCAAGTTTTTGTAACTTTTGCCATTAGTGAAACATAAAAAAAATCAATATAAATACTTTTTTGCCCTTTTCCATAATTCCATGAGAAATTCAATATTTTTAATTTTTTAATTCCAACTTTAAATGGATAGAGAAAGAAAAATGGAGATGGATATATATGTGTGCGCGCCCATACACTTTTTACTTGATATGCAGTTGAGATGCTCTTATTTTTTTTTTTTAGAATCAATGTGTATTTATTGAACTTTGAATTATGGAATTTGAAATTATAAATAAGTTTTGAGATTTTTGATATGCCGGTATATTTGATTTTGCTTTAGTGTTGAAAATGTTGCTTGGATTTTTTGTAGAGTGAGGGAATGAGTATGGTTGAAAACAAAAATTCAAAGTTAAGGCTAAAATTGACACTTTAAGGTCATTTAATGGAATGACTAATGTGTTGATGGAATTAAATTTGGGGATGTAACAGTTCAAGTTTAGAAATAAAGGTTCTGACTAGTGAATTTTGTCAAATCTCACGGAGTTGATAGTAATTTACCCTTTTTGCCTTCTGATTTTGATTGTTGAATTCAATTATTAATATGCAAGCATTCATTGTCAAAAATCTCATTTTTTAAGGTTTCATTTAGTGAAAGAAAGATGCCTAACTAAGCAATAAAAGTTCATTTGAGTGCGAAAGCTTTGTAAAGGGGTTAATTTCTATGAACCCTGTGTTTTGTCATAATTTACTAAGTCATCTCTCATTTTTTAAAGCCATATAATCATCCTGTTGTTTCATTCTGTTGGACTAAAACATCCTTCCATTAGAATTTGAAAGATTTATGCATTAATTAATGGTATAAATAGCACAGAAGATTTTTTTTATAACCATAAAAATACCCTTATCTCTCAAACACATTCATCCACTGATTTAGTTTATATCCCTCCCCAAGTCCTATTTGTAACCGAAGCTCATCTTGGAGAGATACACCTCTCAATAATTGTTATTGTTCTTTTAGTAGTTGGAGTTTAGTGAACTTATTTAGATAATTTTTATATTTTGGTAGGCTATTTTATAGTTTCCTATTTTAGTTTTCTCTATATAAGCTTGTAGCCTACTACAAATATTGGGTTTTGGATGAGTAAAGTATTATTGAGGGTGTTAGAACTTGGTTCTACATCAGTTGGTATTAGAGCTGGTGGTTGGGATTCAGGTCTATGCTGGTTCCAAGTAAATTAGATAACTACTGCAGTTCCAAAGATCTAATCTTTTATGCTCTTTAATTCAATTTCCTTCCTTCTTCCTTTGCAAAAGCTACTGCCTTTTCCACATTTAACATGTTTTGGACAAGCTGTAGAAGAAGCTCACGTTTCTATGAGACCAAAGATGGGCTGGTCCCTCCTGCAAATTATGAATGCGTCAAAAAACTGGACGATGAGGGTTTCGCTAAGTGATCTGTTGGAAGGTGAGGGTTGTAGGTTAGGGGTGTGAGGGGCTGTTTTGAGGGAGATGGAGATGGGTTTTTGAGTCTGCTGCTGGTGTTTGGTGAGATACGGGAGATGAGTGAGGGTAGTTTTTTTAAAAAATATGTGGTAAGATCTGAAAATTAGATGTAATCCCTTTGGTATTACAGACATTTTGAAGAGTTCTAACAAAAATTTTAATGGAAGAACTTTTAGGATAACAGAATGAAACAAAGGGATAATTCTATATGATTCTAAAAAATGATGTATGATTTTGTCAATTATGACAAAACTTGGTGCTCGTAGTAATTAACCCTTTTGTAAATGGTAACATTGAGACTGTAATTCTGAAAGCATGTTTTAAACATGAATTTTGTTAATTGATTTGTCCTGAATAATAGAAAAGGCAAGGAAGATCTAATTTCACCAATTGAAAGTCAAATTGAAATGATTAAAGATCAGTGGACGATTTGGTCCTAGCGCATGCAACTAGAGACCAAGAGAAACTAAATCATCTGAACTTTTGTTTATGAAATCATCTGAACTTTTATTTATTAAACTGGCATTTACTCTATACTAGTATTTAATCCATACGATGCAGCAGAAACTTAAAAATAATATGTAATAAAATTATTATTTTAAGCACTATAATTTTATTTTAATAAATGTGTCATTGTAAATATTAAATTTAATTAAGTTGTACACTCCAATTATGGGATTACATATTTGCATATGATATTATATTTATCACATAAGTAAATAAATGTAATATATTTTAAATTATGTGTTTATTGAAAAGGAGAAAAAACAAAATCATAAACTATCATAAATTATATGCATGTTGATAAATAAAAGACAATAAAACAAATATTAATAGGTTTGTGATTTTAGAATAACGGTTCTGAAATAAAAATTATCCCTGCATTTCAATTTAGTTTTATTATTATTATACTATTTTTATTAAATATTGATGTTAATAGCCTTATATAATTAAGTGGAACGTTAATATTGCAGTCATAATGTAAAAATGTTTTTAGTTAAGACATTATATGTTTTACTTGAAATTCAATTTATGTAACTAAAAAATTTTAATACTAAAAGTAAATTTATGGGGATAAGAAACTAAAAACAAAATAGACTTTAGGCTTTCTAATTAAATTTGTTTAATTGAAGTTTTTTTTAACACAGGCAAATTAAATTTGTGGAAGTACTCAATTTTTAATTGGTAGCTATGAACTCTTTCATTAAGTGGTTAGGGAATTTCTTTCAAGTTATTTAACACTTGCTTAAAAATTTATTGGAATAATTACACATTGAATTGACCTTTATTATCTTTTGGCTATATGGTGCCTTATACTTTTGTATTGCTCATTTCTTTATTAGATTAATTAGGTGCTTAGGCACTAATTAAACCACATGTAGCTCATATTGAAACCACATGCATGGACAAATAATGAAAATATTAAGGTAAAATGTCGTCCTTTTGAGCAGGGGCTTCCCCACCCCTATGCAGAAGGCTGAAAAGACAAAAAAACACCATAATAGGCGAGAAAAATGGCATATGAAGACTAAACTAGAAAGACCAAAACAACTCTTAGTAGCTACAAATTTATATCATAAAAGAGTAGATATTTGTAATTATACTTGATCCAAATCAATTGCAGAAATCCTGTTCCTAAGCCAACATGCTTATATGGATTTGACAGATTTTAGCATCATGGTGTTTCATTTAGTTTTTATTCACTTCTTTCACTCAAGATTGACTACTGACTGATATTATGTTCATTGTTGTATAGTAAATTGGTTTGGTCCTCTATTGCTGTTAACTCAATAACCATGTTGCTCTGGCAGTTGACGGTGAAGGAGATGGCCGTCGTAGCCTGAAGTGTTCCTGTGAATATGTCTGACCTTGCTTGGATCTTCTTACCCTTTTTGGCATTTGTGGTGATGATGATGTGTTAGTGGTTAAAGTACAAAGTTGGCCTGTCCTTGATGACATTGTGAAGATAAAATGAAGGAACAACATTGACTTGGCTGATTCTTCGTCGATCTTGTTGGCATCATAGAACATTAGCAATACAAGTGCTTGTCATTTATTTCTTCCAATGCTTATTGTAAGGGCAAAACCTTATTTATTACTTCCAATGCTTAATAGTCCAGTAACAAACTCTTTTGATTTTTGTTGACATCAAGGTTGGAAAAATATCGAGTCACATGGAATTGAAAAATCGCAAGCAGCTATTTCTTGTCAAGGAGGAAATGAATCAGTTTAATTTTCAATGGAAGCATATTTTTGCAACGCTTATCGATTTCATCTTTGCTTTTGATGCAACAAGGATTTTGAAGGGGAGGAAAGCTATTAGACTACAAAATTTTGGACAAATCACTAACTTTCCAAAATAAAGTTGGAAATGTTGGATGTTTAACAATTTGTAGGCATATGATCGCCAAACTCAAGTGTTAATTACTACAGAATTTGATGTGGATGAATCACAAGTTTTGCAAAAACAAAATTGTTCAGCATCAATTATTTTTTTTATTGTGAAATATATAAAGGATTAATTTTTCGATGTGAAGAATATAATTCAGCAAAACAATTATTTTTGTCATTGCAAAAAATCAATTTATTGAAATAACTTATTTATCATTGTAAAAGTCATAATATTTTTTGAATGTTTTAAAATGCAACTTTGTGAAGATTCATTTATATTAAAATTTGCTTTAGTAATTTCTTTATTGTTGCCAAAGCCATTTTATAGAAGCTATTTGTTTTTATTGTTGCGAAAAGTCAACTTAAAAAATGAGAATTTTTTTTTTTTTTGCCGTTGCAAAATATCAACTTATAGTCATATTATATAGCAGTTACTAATAAGTTTTTTGCAGCAACTAATAGCCAAAATTAATGACTTTTTGTGAAGACTTTTAATTAATATTATGACGAATTCTATATATATATATATATATATATATATATATGGTATGTAAAAATTTAAATTATATATGTAACTTATTAATTTAATTATAGTAATTTTGTCTAAAATAGAAGTTATTTTACACAAAATTATTATTTAATTATTTAAATTATCTTAATACGATATCATAATATAATATCATATATTGCATTTAATTATTTTTTCTAATGAATTTAATAACGCATAAGTCATTTTAAAATCAATTTGACAACAAAAATTTTATCACTATGAAAAATATGTAGCAATCATTTGTCCGGTACAATGAGGTTACAGCATTGACAAAAAATGTCAAAAACGAAAATTCCAAACAAGAGCGTCTCATAGCCATTGCTTTAGATAAGCATTCCTTAAACAGATGGTGGTATCATCTTTATTAACGAATGAAGATCATGCTCACACACATGGAGGGTGCGCGTGAAGGAGAGGAGCAGCTTTTCTCTTCTACTCATAAAACCATGCACGAACAGCTCACTACCAAACTAAGCACACACTGCCAATTTTAGATATGACTCATCATGAATCTAAATTGTTTTTTGCTTGTAGCCTTCCGTTCTCATATCTGTCTCTTTCTCTTCTTTTGGTTTTCAAGAACAAAAATTATGGTTGCAGTTGATCTCAGGTACCAAGTGAGGTTCTTCATCAGCCGCTTGATAGATGAGGTGACCATATGTACCGTACAACACTCTTCCATCTATTCTTCTATATATATATATATATATATATATATTTATATAAGAGTTGTGGTAAGCCTAAAGGCTCATGTCTGTATAATTTTCTTTCTTTAGAACAGTAGAATGTGACGTTAGGGGCTTCAAACGAAGACTAATTGGCCCGGAAGAAAAAAAACCCTAAATTAAGGAGCACCAGACATACCCTTCTTTCCATCACTAGCAGCTTTCTTTCTTCTTCTTTTTCTTATTTTAGAATTGGAGAAAAAAGGAAAGACTCTAATTTGTTTGGTTGGTGAAAAGGTGGCTGAGAAGAAAATGGAAATAAACCTCCTTTTTATTCGAGTTCAATTTAGTTTAATTTGCTTAGTTATAGATAATAGATATATTGGAAAGATACAGGTAATTTCATTTACATCTTAATTTCCATTTTTGTAATTATACATATAACGTTATTATAGGTTGATACATTTTATTATTCAATTAGGTGGAATGAGATATTCATAAATTATCACCAGGACTCAAACGGACATTGATTACTCTCAAGTCAGCAGATATGCTCACCGGCTTAATGTCACTAGATCCCTGTAACAATGAGTTTACTTCTCATTTCAATTTAATTACTTGAAGAAATTTCCATTTCTTGGTATTTGGTGTTCCTGTTATTCTATGGATCGTCATTTTAGAAAGTGCATGTAGCCATTAATGTTCAATGTTTTGATCATGCATAATGTACTGGTTGACTTGTTGCATCCCCTACTAATTAAATTATGTTATTTCACTTAATATAAATCGAACCCTACTCTTAAAATCTGTATTTGGAGTTGCAGCATTGGTGGTTGCCAGGTGATGCTTGCTTGTCGCAAGCTGCTATCTGCTTGCGATGATAAGAATAAACATGGGTAAGAATTTGTTATGTTGATTCACTAGGAATACATTCAAATTTAGCAGACAATAGTTATATATGGTATAATTTCTATGTATGTGGGATAATTTCTAAGGGAATATTTTTTTAGTTTGTCCATTAGTAACGAAGGGCTTTCGCCATTTTTACCATTTTTATTCATTGATAAGAACTTTTGTCTATTGTGATTGGTGACAGGTGGTATATAAAAAAGGTAAGTAGCATTTAGTCTAGTTATGTTTAAAACAAAATAATAAAGATAAACTATTTTAGTTGCAATGAATAGTGTATGTTTGAATTGTGTCATGTGCGATTGTGAAATTTGTTAGATGTAACAAGTTAATAGATTTATAAGAATTTAATATGATGCTTTCTATGCAACTCTATTGAGAATAAATCATTTAATTACTTTATTTCTTGTTAAGTTGCACACTTCCACGATCACATATATATAATGTTGATAAATTTTATCAAAAACAACATGAAAGACTTAATATGACTCAGCCATATGGTTGCTTCTCTTTTCTGTTCCCATGATAAATTTTCTCTCATTTTTTTTTCCAGTCATCATGCCATTTTTGTATGGGTTGTTTCACTCTTTTAGGTGCTTTGAGGCTTTCAACCAGCTGAAGCATGAATACCAGACTCTGAAGAATTACTCGAACACTCTTGTGGAGGTAATTCTAAACTCCCCATAAACATTTTTTTTTCTCTAAATTCCTTCTGCTTTCTCAATTTTTCTTACTCATAATGTGTTTATTATTCTTTTTGCTTTCATAATTATAGTAACACCATGGTCTGAATTTAATTTTTTGGGTTAATTAATCTCCAATTGGAGTACGAACTTGAGAGTTCATAACTTTGCAGCGCAATGTTATATTATTGAGTTAAAAACTCATTGATGATCCTTATTTTTCTTTGCAATTATAATTGAGTGTAGATGGAGGGAATCATTATTACCACAAATGAGATCAGGGCTGAGTTGAGGAGAAATCGCAGTCTCCCAACATTAATTGCCAGTTTACCGATATGATATAGCTTGATAATATGATATGACCTTATAAATAATTGAGAGTTCACTACAACTAACTATGCTAGCTTCCTGTTTTAGATAGCTTCATTTCCCATGTTAGTTAATTTGAAAATGTTGAATAATATTATCAATATTAATTTTTTTTATTATATAGCTTGTTATAATTGAATGAATTATTAAAAAAGAAGGAACAAAAATCTCAAGGGATGTTAGTATTATACATATATGTTTATTATATAGGTTTGCAAAGTTGTACGCTAAGTTCAAGACAAAAATCTCATATTGAAAATTTAAAAAACTTTCAAGTAAGAAATAAAATATAAGAAGTCTTGATTTTCAAATTTAGATGAAGCGAAATTTGGAGAAAAATTTTAAATTCTTATAGATTTGCCTTAAATTAACCATTAAATAAAAATAATATTTAATGATCAATAGATACTACTTGACATGTGCACGTATGTAACAGAAAATTTTAAAAGAATAAATATTTATATTAAACAACAATATAATCAAATTTATTTAATGACATAAATGTCAAGTTATGATTTAAGATAGACATAGTATGCATTGTGATGTGCCAAGTTTATTGCTCTATCATTATATATGATTCCTATAATGGACATTCTCTTCAAGATAAATTTGATACTATTGGTGTCAATTATAATTTGTGGATTGTAAAATTTTATTTTTAGTTTATTAGGAATGACATTTCATTCAATTTTTTGTTTTAAAAAATTACATTGAAAATTTTGCAAAAAGTATCAAGATCTAATTATATTTTTTCTAGTAAAAAATGTGATTAATGCTTAGAGTGTATTGCTAAATGTTTATCTCATTTGATGCATATTTTATTTAGGAGATTAACTTAAGAGAGTAAATAATTAAATTCTTATTTAGTATATTTTTGTTAATACACTCTTCCTTAAGTTATATGAGTGAAAGACAATAAAAAATAAATAACTATTTTTATTTTATTAATATTAATATAAAAATATAATATTAAATATTATAATAAATATTATTAGTATAATAATTATTAATAAATATAAATATTTTTAAATCTAAATGTTATTAAAATGGTAATGTTAACGTTAATATTATAAGATGTTCTTAATATAATAATTATTTATAATATGTCAACATTATTAATATAATAATATTACTATCATCAAGTGTAATTAATATTCTAATAAAAATATTACTAATATAATAATTATTTATAATATATATATATATATATATATATATATTAATAATATATTAAATTGGTACCAAAATATTATTATCAAAATAATTATAATGTTATCATATTATTATTAATATTAATAAGTAATACTAACTTAATATAAATATAAATAATTATAGTATCAATATTATAATCTTAATATAATACCAAATACATTTAATTGTTATTTCTATAATTTTATTGCCTTAATTATTATACCTTTATTGTGACTCCTATAGTTGCTAATTTTCAACTTTCTAACTTTGTATCCAATTATACGTTTGAGATAAATTTGACTAAGTGCTTGAGATGGCCATGCCTTAGCAGCTACTATCATGTTATGACCATCTGAAAATCATGGAAGAAGAATGGAGCAAGCACATGTTGTAGGAACAAGATAAATGTCAAGATTTGAACATTTGATTTTATGCACTATAAAATAAATATTCAATTAATTAGTTATTAGTTCAATAAATTTCAACTCTTTATTTTGATATTCTCAAGTATTAGTTTTTGAATTCCATTTTTATATTACTAAATAAGAATTAGATTTTTAATATTCATCCTCTTTTGATTTTTTATTTATTTTCTAAACGATAATTAAAACTTTTTTAATGCGAATTTTGGGAGTTAAAATTTTATTTTGAAAGAATTATATTTTGAAACTTTTGCAAATAACTCTTAAACTTATAAGAGCATTAAAAATCTAAAAATCTTTATTTCCTTAAGAAGAAAACAAAAAGAAACAAAAATCTAACTAGTGTTTTAATATAAGCATGCTAAGCAGTTAGGTATCATGTTATGAACAACTAGAGATCATGGATGGAGAGTAGAGCAAACATGTGCAGCAAGAATAAGATGAACTGAAACTGTAGAGATTTGAATTTTTGAACACCTGTAATATAATATACAGACTCAATCACTATAGTTGGAGTCTTCAATTTTACAATGTGATACTCTCAAGTATTAATTTTCAAATTTCATTTTTTATATTTCCTCAAAAGAATTGGATTTTAATATTTATCATTTTTTATTTTCATTTTAAATTATTTTTGTTAATTGACAAAAAAATTTCATTTTGGATTTTATGTGCTAAAAATTTATTTTGACAAAATTTTATATTTGAATTTTTTAAAATCAATATATATTATTAATTTCAGTTTTAAAATTAATTTTAAATAATTTTTTGTCATTTATTAAATAATTATATATAATATAGTTATACATCATTTTTTTCTCATAAAAGTGACCACATATCATTATTTTTATGTTATAGAAAATTGCTATATCAATTTTTTTTAAAAAAAATTAAAAGTTCTATATAGGAAAATAAAAATTATAAGGTCTAATTAGTATACTAATAATAATTAGATATCTAATTACTATTTTATTTATTTGAAAATATTTAATTAAATTGTAGTTTTAAAAAATAATATTATATTATAAATAATAATAAATTTATTATTATTAATATACTAATGTTTAATTATTCAATTAATTATTATTTAACAAAATAATTATACTGCGTAATGTATGAATTTGTCACTAGTAACTAGTAAATTCATTACCATATTAAATTCTAAGCATCTTCATCCACTTGAGAGTCTAATTAAAAAAAAAAGAAAAAACCTAATGTTTGAGATAAGCCTGCCTTAAATAGTTGGGATCATGCTATGAGGTCATTTAGAGTACCTTTTATGTTACCATGAAATTTAACTATTTATTATTACAATTAATTATTTGATTAACAATTAATACTTATCTATAAGAATATTTACCACATTGATCTTTATCATTTGTAATAAAATATATTTAATTTTTTCTTATTTTTTAATTTCTTAATTTATTAGTAACTATATTTAATAATCAACAAATCAATCAAAAAATATTCCTATATTTTTTTATATTATTAATAAATTTATTTGTTAAAAAAATTACTCCTTGAATTCTACGAATTATTTAATTGAATTCAATCAAAACAAACATTTTATTTTTTACTAAATTTAATCTATATTTATAAAAAAATAACTTATTAAAAATTTAATAATAAATTATTAAAAATAATTATATTATTTAAAATTAATCTCATTTTAAATAAAATACTTTATTTTTTATTTTTATCAAAAATTTATTAATAACTAAAAATTTTCAAAACCATATAACCTACTATGAATGAAAGAGTTTTAACTTTCTATTAAATTATTCAATCTAACTATTTATTTCTTTTTTTTTTAAAACACCTAACTATTTAGTTCTATTGGTTAGAATGTAGGTATATTATTTTTTTACCTAACTAAGTGTTATATTCATGTATTATATTAATGACTCTATTAACTAAAAATTATTTATATTTTGCATTTATCAACTACTATATATAATAACTTTATGATATTGAAATTTCAAATTCACAAAATAAATTTTTCATTGAATTTCATTATAAATTACATGATTAAAAAATTTTAGAATTTTTACCATAAATGATATATAGAATTAATAAAATAATAATTTATACTACACAAAATCTTATGTGTATATTTCTACATCTATCTTGTTATATTTGATTATCTAACATTATTATAATTATTGTATTTTTAATGTTGGCCCTAGTGCACCAAGAATGTGAGATTGAATTGGTGACAAATTTAAACTTTTGGATGGAACTTGCACAAATAAAAGATTAGAGAATGAGTAGAAGAAAAATGAACACAAGAGTTCTGTAGTGGTTCGGATATTAACCAACCCTACATTCATTCTCCAATTTATCAATGAGTATTTCACTAAATCAATAGTGTTTTACAAACTCACACTCAACTTAGTGTTTAGCCTCACACAAAATCTTACAAGTGTTTTCCCAAAATTCAAACTCAACTTAGTGTTTAATCTCACACCAAACCTTATACGTATTTTTCCAAGGCTAACACTCAAACCTATAAATGAGTTTTCTAAAACTCACTCTCAAACCCAAATAAGAGTTTTTTATACAAGGGCTCACTCTCAAATCCAAATTTAGGGTGTTTAAGCTAACAACAAACTATGTATAAAGAAATAAAAAGTTAAAGATGTGAGAATTAACTTTGTAAGAGTTTTAGCACAATCAATGGTTATCTTTTTGCATTCAAGTTCATTTGATGGTTATAGGCTACAACCACTAAAGAGATGTTACAAATAAAATTATATCTAAATTTTTAAGTTGTGCTGGATAGATCTTGCATTAAATATTTATCAGACAGAGACTGCGGTCATGATTTCTCTTCTTGCACTAAAATTGTTGAATTTATGGTAGAGAATCTTGTTTGTACCTAACAACTAGTTTACATGGCACACTACCATTAGTCTTTCAAGAAAAATAGTCGTTAAGTTCTTCTGGTCAGACTAAAAGTCGCGATCGCGATTTAATTTTCTCTTAGACACGATGGTCAATGCAAATTCTTCTGTTTGATAAGGAGATAGTGCGTTGTCAAATCACGATCTCAATCAATGTTTTGCTCTCGCGAATTTTGATCTACCAATAGCTCTTTAGGACACTTGCATAGTCTGGTTAAAGAGTTGATTCCCTCTAGAAAAATGCAAAAATCACGGTCGCGAAGATGGACGCGACTTCCACCGTGAAATCTTCTATTCCAAATTCATCATTTTATTGGCAAGATCGCAGATGAGATTTCTTCCGTGAAATCATCTACCTCAACTTTGTTCATTTTTCTTGCAAGATAGCGGTCGTGAATTCCAAATTCTAGATCACGAAATAGGATGTTTTTCACAATTTTTGAAATTTAGACTTTCATTTAACTTTCAATACAAATGTATCTAAAAATCTGCAAAATCAATACTTGAAATTGATTTTAGAACATATCAATTTACATTGTCAATATCAAAAGATAGTTTTGCCTCAAGTTGGATCAACCTAGTCCAACATCTAATATATAAAATTCTCTCATGTTGATGTCTTAATATATTAGTAACTATATTTAATAATCAATAAATTAATAAAAAATATCCCTATACCTTTTTATATTGTTAGTACATTCATTTATTAAAAAAATTACTCCTTAAATTTTATGAATTATTTAATTGAATCAAATCAAAATAAATATTTTATTCTTGACTAAATTTAATCTATATTCATAAAAAAAATAACTTAATAAAATTTCAATAATAAATTATTAAAAAATAATTATATTATTTAAAATTATTCTCATTCTAAATAATATACTCTATTTTTTATTTTTTATCAAAAATTTATTAACATCTAAAAATTTTCATAACCATATAACTTACTATAAATGAAAGAGTTTTAACTTTCTACTAAATTATTCAACCTAACTATTTATTTCTATTAGTTAGAATGTAAGTGTGTGTGTGTGTGTGTGTGTATATATATATATATATATATATTGCCTAACTAAGTATTATATTAATTTATTATATTAATGACTCTATTAACTAAAAATTATTTATATTTTGTATTTATCAACTACTATTTATAATAACTTTATGATATTGAAATTTCAAATTCACATATAAATTTTTATTGAATTTCACTGTAAATTATATAATTAAAAAATTTTAGAATGTTTACCATAAATGATATATAAAATTAATATAACAATAATTTGTACTACACAAAATTTTATGTGCATATTTCTACATCTACCTTGTTATATTTGATTATCTACGATTATTAAAATTACTATATTTCTAATATATAAAATTCTCTCATATATACATATATAATATTTTATTTGGTTAGATATAATTATGAATTATAGCAAGTTTAAGATGACAATTTCACCATATTTGATATAAATTACATCAATTTATTCTTAATTTATTGATTTTAAAATTATAATAAATTAATATGATAATTTACTATATTTTATATGAATTGCAATGATTTATTTTTTTATTATAATAAATTATAATTTGACTATGTTATACATAAGTTACATTGATTCATTTTTAATATCAATCACCAAAATTATAATAGATTAAAATGATTCCACTAACAACTAAAATATATAATAATATAAATTTATTACTAACTTATTTATTAAAATAAATTATAATATATTAAAATGAAAATTTTACTCTTAGAGTATTGATGTAATTTTATTTTTAGATTGTTACATTTGATATATTTTAGTTCAAAATAATATATTTTAGAGTTGAGGAGAATATTACAAATTTTATTTTTTAAGATTATAGAGTTTAGATTTTAATATTTTTTCTCTATTTATTTTTTAATAAAATTCTTATCTTAATTAAGATAGTTGTAGACATAACTTAAATAATATTACAATTTATATTTGTCCAAGATATGCTCATTTTGTGTTTTATTTATTGTTAATAAATTCTTAAATTTTTTTAATTTGAAATAGATTCATGAATAACAATATATTTTATATTCTCTTAAATTCGATTTAATATTGATATAAAACCAAAAAATGACTTTGAATGATAAAATATTTTACATTTGAAACTTCATACTATTGAAAAATAACTTAATTATTAATAAATTTATATCAGTTTTATTGTTTAATTAAAATTATCTTTAGATAAGCTAAAATTAAAATTACAAGTTTTTAATTAAAATAGAAAATTGATGATTTATTTATAAATAAATTGACAATTTTTAAATTTTTTTCACTATGTATATAACATATATAGAGTGATTTAGTTAAGTAAAAAATATTATATCTATATTATAGCTAATAAAATAAAGTTATTTATATCCTGAATATAAATAACTAGATTAAAATATAGTTCAAAAAATTAGATGTTAGTAAAAATTTGATAAAAAATAAAAAGATGTAGATATTTTACTTAGAATGAGATTAGTTTTAAACAATATAATTAATTTTTATTTTATTTTATTTTTTAATTTTGATAAATTATTTTCTAAAAAATAGATTGAATTTAGTCAAAAATAAATATTTATGTTGATTTTATTCAAGTTAAATTTATGAAATTTTCATATTTTTAAAAAAATAAATCAATTGACAATATCAAATACTTTAAGAAATATCATCTTTTTTATTTTATTAGATTTATTAATTACTAAATATAATAATTAGCAAGTTAAGACATTAAATTAATTACTAAATATAATAATTAGCAAGTTAAGACATTAAAGATAAGAAAACTTAAATATTTTTAGTTCTAAATAATCAAAATAAAATGTAATAAATATTTTTGTAGATAAGTACTTATAATAGATAAAAATAACTAATTATAATAATAAATAATCAATATTAAAATAATAAATTTGATGATTATAATTTAAAGTGGTATGATATCGTAGTAGTACCTTAAAGTGAACCATGCACTGTGAAGGCATAGAGGTCATGAAAAGAAAGTGAAGAAGGTGCCTGTAGTAGGAATGAGATCAACTTATCAAGATTTGAATCTCTGACTCGGTATATTACAAGATATATTCTCAATCTTCTTATTTGAATTTAAGATTTCTTTCCAAATTAATTGATAAAGAAAGATTTTTCAATTTGAATTTTATTGCCCAAAAATTTATTTTGAAAAAAAATTTATATTTAAAACTTCTAAAAATAGTTATTAAATTCATTACGACATTAAACTAGTATCTTTTTTCCCTTAAAAAAGAAAATGAAATGTTAGGATATGAGTCAAATTCTTCATAATACAAACATATATAGTTGCTAACAAACATTAGAATTATTGTTTTCTTCTCAAAAAATTAAACATTAGAATTATTGTTTTCTTCTCAAAAAAACAAACATTAGAATTATTAGATTTATATAGCCTAGTGATCAAATTTTGTCTTGTGATTCAGAATAATCATAGATACAATCCTTTCAAATATTTTCGAAATTGTAAAAAAAAAAAAAAAATAGAAACTATTCTCCATTATTTTGAAATTTTATAGCTAAAACAACCAAAATGAACTTAAAAAATCCACTTGCTTTTTTTTTTTTTTTTTTGTGGGGGGGGGGGGGGGGGGGGTTAATTGGGATGAAATTTTTTTGGTTAATTTTTTTTTTAATTTTTTTTAAAAATTTAATTGTTTTTTATTTTTATTTAAAATTTTATCAAATAATTTATTTCCCATTTAACCCCCCCCCCCCCCCCCCCCACAAAA
>CATIWR010507872.1:0-33059 GCA_949677035.1 Omphalea diandra | reverse complement strand
CAGGCTAACACAAAACCTTACAACTTGGTGTTTAATGCTCACACCTAACACTTGTAAAGAAGATAAAGAAAATGAGTAGCAAGATTGAAAGCTTTTATCACTTGTAATAAATTCCTTAGCAACCTTCTTCATGGTTGTTTGATGGAGTATTTATAGCTAAACTTCACCAAAGAGACGTTGCAGATCATAGCTCATCAAATCTTTGAGACATGTTTGACAAATTTTGCATTTAATGCTTGTCAGGATGAAATCACGGTCACTACTGCCTTTCGCGGTCGCGAAATCCAAATTCTTTAAGGGAAACCCCATTTGTATCTAACGGTTAGTCCACGTGGCAGGTTCACTAGGAAAATATAGTCGTTGTCTTTTACCTACTTTCAGAAATCGCGGTCATGAGTTTTCTTGCACAGGCCACGACATAGGACGCGAATCCATCTGCCAAAGTGGTTAACTTTCTTCCACAGGGATCGCGGTCGCTGCCAGCAAGATGTCTCCGCGATTTTTGACTTCCAACAGTCTTCTGAGACACTTGTCAAGCTGTGGTTGTGAACTTGCTTCCCTCTTGAATTTCTTTGAAATTCGCAGTCGCAACTCAAATGAGACTTATACTGTGAAGTCATCTGTGTCAATCTGACTTCTTTCTTTCCAAGGATCGCGGCCGAGAATGACTCTGCGATTTCGCCTGCTTGATTTTCAGCATGTCCTAACATAAGTCGCGGTCGCGAATCCTAGATTGCGGTCGCTATTTACATGTCACTTTGGAGTTTATCAACTTCTTCAATTCTTCTTGAGAGATTGATTCAATTCTGCAAAAACAACACTTATTTGAAATATTAGTGATGATCGATCTACTTTGTCAAGATCAAAAGAAGTTCTAAACCTAGGGTTGATTATCATAGTCCAACATATAGTTTTATATTCATTAATTATTACATAAAATGTTCACTAGTTATAATATTTTTGTTGATCATATTTACCTCATTAAAGTAATCAAAGTAATATATTTAGGATTGAATAAAATAGAATTTATAAAATTTTAATTTGATTTAATTTGATTATAATTATATATTTTAAATTAATTTAATATAAAACTTTATAATTTATTTTTTAAAAATTTTGCTTATTTAATTTTAGATAAAAATAAAATTATAAAATTCAAATTAAATTAAATAATAATAAAAAATCTGAATCAAACTAGATGAATATTACATCAATTTATTCTAGTTACATAATAAAGAGAAAAGATTAATAAATGAGAAAATCAAAAAGAAAAAGAAAAGGAGTGTGGACTATAAAAATGTGATAGTGGTGGATGTATATGTGTGATAAGGCACTGAGCCATGATACTACATGATCTAGGATCCATAATACAATGACTCATAGTTTTATGCCTTTCCATGTAAGCTTTGCTAAATGCATTGGTGTGTACCAGCTTATTGAGATTTCGGCCCATGCACACCTAAGGCCTTTTCTCTTTTTTTTTTTTTTCTTATTTTTTTTTAAAATTATTTACAATCTTTCATTTTATCTCACTGGTCTCTTTATTTTTACAAAGCTTTCTTTATTAAATTTTTTTTTTCATAGTCTCTTTTTTTCTTTTTTACTCTTTCAATTTTTGCAACCCTTTTGTCCCAATCATAAAAAAATTTTCAATCCATTTTCAATTGCACAACCCCTTTTCACTTGAAATCCTAAAGTCTCATTTAAATTGAAATATTAAAATTTATAAATTTTGAAATTCATGAAATTAAAAATTTATATTTTTATTCCATAAATTTTAAAATTATAATTTATTTATTTTCATATAAAATTGCCTTTAAATTCTATAAATTTTATATGCATAACAACCAAGTTATAATTTTAGAATTTATGAAATAAAAAATTCGTTAAAATCTAAATTTCTTAATTTCATGAATTTTAAAATTTATAAATTTCAATCTTTCAATCTAAACGAGACTTTAGGATTTTAAGGTAAAAAAAATGTTATGTAATTTAAAAAAGGATTGTAAAAACTTTTTATAATTGGGAAAAAGGAGTTGCGAAAGTAAAGAGAGTAAAAAAAAGGATTGTGAAAAAGAAAATTTTAAATAATGAGAGGTAAAAAGAAAGGTAGTTTTGAAGAGAAAATGAAAGGTTGTAAATAGATTTTTTTTTTTTTTTTCGTATTATCTAGGTTCATTTAGGTTTAGGATTTGACCTAGGCTTAGGCTTTTCCATGATTTTGAGTTTGGGCTTTTTATTAAGGAGTGGATTCAGTTTATAAATCCCTTTCTTGATATCCCAAGTCATTTAACCTCACCCCATTGTTCTAAGAATATTTTTCACGAGTAAATTACACATAAAATCACTTAATTATAGGGTTGATTTTAAAAAGTCAATTAAAAAATTATTTTATTGAAGTCATTATTCTATTAATTATTCTATTAAAGTTTTATTTTTCAATTAATGGTTAAATTGACATATCAGTACTAAAATGGCATGCCATAATTAAAATTTGTGAAAAAAACGTTCCCACAACACCTACTCATCCTAGCCAACTCATCTAATCACTAACCCTAAATTATCTTGTTGCCCTCTTCTCTTATCTCTCCCTCTCCTATTGTTCTACACGATCAAATTGAAATCTTCCTAATTCACAAATTCTAAAATCCTACCACTTCAATTTGATTCCATCCTGCATGAATTAGAGGAACTTCAATATCTTCTTCTAACATTTTGAAAGCATCCAATACGGAAGGCCTCGGGGCAACTATCACATGAGCACACCAATTTTCCAACAAGCACTAACCTCTCCATTATAGCCTTTCAATTTGAATTTGAAGAATCCTAATATCCCAACAAATAAGCATTTAAAGCCTCTTCCACCTTTCCAGGCTTCACCAATCACCAGACCTAGATAGTGATAAAAAAAACATGTGGTGACCCTGATGAAGACAAATCAAGAGCTTTCCTCCCACACATTATCTCTACAACTACTATTTCAAAGCTATAAACATCACTTTTCTTGTTGCCTAACCTTTCTCTTCAAAGCTTGAATTCTCCCATCCTAATCCTTTCTCTCTCCGTGCAAATCGTAAATTCTCGCTCTCAGTGATGTCATATCCTCCTTGACAGCGTCGATCTGCTATGGTAACTGCTTTTCCTCTGCCTACCACTCATTCTTGTGGCTAGAAAAGATCTCTATGACTCTTGCATCGACCTTAGAGTCCTTCTTTCTCTTGGTTTTCATTTGTTTAAACTACTCTCCATATTTGTGATTTGTGATTTTAGAATATGAAGATTTTTTCCCATGGCAAAGAGGGAAGATCTACAAGAGCATAATGAAGAAGACAAAAGAATCTACAAGAGCATAATGAAGAAGACAAAAGAATGCAACATAAAATCTACACTAGAACTCTTCGTCAACGCTGAGAGAAAAAACTTGATTTTTGGTTTGAGATTTTAGAATTTCTTAATTTGGGGCTTTTGTTTTTCTATAGCAAATTTAGAGAAACAAAAGGATAGATGAGAAGACGACTGTGAGGGTCAATTGTGCTGACAAGGATGTATATGGCATTGTAGGGTCTATTTTTATTGACTCAACAAATTTTAATTGACTTCAGCGTGCCACCTTAACACGATCAGTCAATTTGATCGTTATTTGAAAAATAGGACTTTAATAGAATACATTGGTAGAATAACAATTTCAATAGAATAAATTTTTTTATATGACCTTTTTAAAATTGACCCTGTAATTGTTTTTGTAAGCAATTTATCTTATTTTTAACATGATCGAATTTAAAAATTCAAGAGCATGAAAATTGAGTGTATAATTAGGCTTGGAATTTCTTGTTGCAACTCCTCTATCAATACCAAATACATCTCTATCGATCTTGCACGTTTTGGCATGGAAACTCTGTCGAGGTTGAGAAAGAATTTCAGAATCATGCTGATGCTACAGAAAATCCAAACCCTCTCCGTTCTCTTCCTTTTTATCTCCACCTCACCAAATTTTCTCTTCTATTTCTTTTGATAAACAATATTTAAAAAAAAAAAAAATCTTTGGATAAACAAGATAAGAAATGTTAGCCTATTAGGCTGCTGCCATTGTCGTTCTCTTCTATTAGACTACCGCCCTTGTTGTTTTCCATTAAAATATTTTATTTTCACTCTTAACTTAAACAGCAGGAGTAATGTTAATAATTTTTTTATTACTTTTGTTAGCAAAGAGCCTAATACAATAAAAAAAAAAAAAAAAGAAAAACAACATAAATACCCAATGTACACAAATAATCACGAAAAATAGACTTAAATGCGTTTTGTCACAATCATGACACTGCCAACCTCCATCACAAATCATAAAATTACAAACAAAAAGAAATCCAAATCCTGCCCATAATTTTCAGATTACTTCTTTTATGTGCTGCAGACAATCCAATGTAAAGCCATTTCATCATTTTGGGCAAATGAAATTCCTAGGAGTAAACAATGTAGAAATAACTTTATTGATCCTCAGACAAAAACAGCCACAGTAGGAATCATGACTCGCAAAATGCACAAAGTGTTTCATCGAGGGCCTTTCTATCATAATCACCAGTGAATACACAACTACCCAAAGGACCTTTCAGCAGGATAAGCCTCAACAGCCCATCAGCTACCTTCTTATCAACCTGTCAAGAGATTTGAATAAAGACACAATAATGGTGGTAGAAAATGGAAGAGCATAGCTTAAAGAGCAGCAACAATTTTCTCTTACAGCCATAATAGACTTGAACATTTCCACAGTCATGGTTTCTGGTGGGGCAGTGGGTAACTTAACCTGTTGAAGAATGTTGTGAACGCGGTTCACAACAGAGTCATCAATCCAACCTAAACGGTATGACATGTCAACAGCCATGACCTGAACATTTATCCAAGCAATATCAGCACATGGGGGATGGTATTAAACAGGATGACAAAAGCATGTAAGCAGCAAATAAAATATACCATGCCAGCCGCAACAGCTTCTCCATGGAGCCACTGCCCATATCCAAGACCAGTTTCTATTGCCTGAAAAGACACAGCACACAAGAAAGAAATAAAGCATTCAATGATTTGGAGATGAAGAACTAACTATTTTGATAAAACTACAACAAAAGCATGCTCAAAAACAAAGTTTGCAAGTTGCAGCTCAAGAAGGCAGCAGCAAATAAAAAGAGGAGAATGTGAGGGATTTACATATTTGTGAAATCAAAATAAGTGAAAGAGAGAGGGATAAAACAGAAAACAATGATGGTCATTCATAGAAGAGACTTGATCAATGAATTGATGTGACTCACATATGCAAAATTGCCAAAAATGCTGCCTAACCACTGTGTAATATATAATCCCCCTATTCCTCACTATTTAGATGACAATGAAGCATAGGATCTAAGTCATTCAATACATCAATACAAAGACAACAATGTCAATTCAAGAAGTATGTATAACTTACATGGCCAAATGTATGACCCAAGTTCAGCATTGCCCTTAGTCCACTTTCCTTCTCATCCAAGGACACAACTTCAGCCTTATTTTCACATGAACGCTTTATGGCATATGCCATTGCATCTGGATCCCTGCAATTTTTTAACACAAAAGTGTTGCTGAACCATTCATGATTAATGCAAAAATTTTTATGTTAAATTTCTTAACAGGGGAAAAAAAAAAAAGTTTATTAATAGGACATTCAATACAGTAGCCACTGAGAAAAGGGTTAACCACATATACTTCTGAAGCCAGAAATAAGTACCAACATCATGTTGGTCCTTTGGTTTCATATCTAACAAAATTGTTTGATCTTATAAAAGCTTCGATTAGAGAGCAAAAAATGCCAATCTACATGGTCTGAAGAACTTATCAAATTTGGTTTCAATGGAAATTTAATACCTTGCCAATAATTTCGACATATTCCTCTCCTGCCACTCAAAAAATTCAGCATCTCTGATAAGCCCATACTTCACAACTTCTGCAAGGCCTGATGCCAGTTCCCTATCCGGCAGTGTGTTTAGTGTGTCAGTATCTATGAGTACACACTGAGGCTGGTAAAATGCACCAATCAGGTTCTTCCCAAGGGGATGATTTATCCCAGTTTTTCCTCCAACAGAAGAATCCACCTGAAAGGCAAATAGTTTAGCAATAATAATGAACATCAGAAAACATTACCAAATGAGGTAAAACTGTTAAATAAAACCACATCGCAACAAATGGATTGTTCTAATTAGCAAAAAGACCTGAGCCATAACAGTTGTAGGAATTTGTATGAAATTAACACCGCGAAGAAAAGCAGCAGCTGCAAATCCACACATATCACCAATAACACCGCCTCCAAGAGCAACAAATGTACACCGTCTATCCAATCTCGATTCAATGGCCTTGTCAAACACTTTCATAAGAGTTTCCTAATCACCATAAGCAACAAAACAATACTATATAATCCTATTCCCTTTGCATACAACAAAATACAGCACAAACATGAAATTCTATCACACATACCATATTCTTGTACTTCTCACCATCAGGTAGAACCACACTATCAACTGAAACAACATTTGGGTTCCCTCTTGTTAATGCATCAACCACTTTATCCAAATATATGGCCCCTACTGTAGTGTTAGTCACCACAAGCACTCTCTTCCCATGAACATGCCTAATGAGGGGGGAAAAAAAGTCAAGAATTTTTCTGCTTTTAAAAGTAATACAAAGAATGAATTTTCATGCCTAACAAAAAAAAAAAAAAGTACAAATCAAAGAATCCAATTACCGAAAGTTAATCTTTTTCTATTTTTATAAATAACCCAATACCAACAGCAACACGAGCAATACCCAAAGATTGAAAAATTTCTTACGCCGAATCAAGAAATGAAGTATAAATCAAAGAATCCAATAACCCATGATTAAAATTAAATAGCCAATAGCAACAACAACCAAGTAATACCTTTGAAGCAATTCGGGTCGATAAAGAAGTCCGGATCCAATATAAATCGGGTAGCTCCGGTTACCCAAATCGACTTCAACAATGGTAGGCAGTTTAGAAATTGCTTCGCCAAACGATTGGTCCATGACCTCAGCAGAACTAGCATATATCCTTGGCGACGCAATTCGGGTCAAACTCATAACCGTACGCCGTGCCTGCTTCGAAAGCAAGGGAATTGGGTTAGGAGTATTGAATCGGACGTAGAAATGTGGAAGGTTTTTGGGTCTTAAAGTGGAAGAATTTGGGGCGGAGAGAAAAGGAGAGAACGAGGGAGCGGTGGAAGCCATAGGGTTGGTTTTAGGTAAGATGGAAAGAGAGGCTTGCCGCTTATGACTTGAGGTTTGAAAAGCATTTTCTTTTTGCTATCGAAGATGAAAGGCAGGAGAGGGAGATCTGGGTAGGTGAAGAAAAGGCTAGTGGTGACGGACGTTAGCTTGACCCGCAGGTCCGATTCAACCCTTTTTTATTTTTTTGTTTCTTTTCCTTTTTCTTAAAAAAAATTAGTTCTTTTGAAAGATTAAAAAAAATTATTTGAATCAGATTATTTTTCTCTCCATAAATTGTTGAGTTCAAATAATGGTCGCTAAGACTGTTCCAAAAAAAAAAAATCGTAAGGAAGATGCTGCTCCAAAATATTGCATCCAATTAATAAATCAAATTAGATTGAGTTAAAAATTTTAAAAAATTGAAGATGCTTGTTTAGGGTCATAACGACGGGGTGTTTGGTTGCCAAAATTTGATATTTTTATTTGAAATCACATTACTGGAAAGTAATTTTTTAGAAATATAATTTTAGGAATGTAAGATTTTTTTTGTTTGGTTAGATATACGATTTTCCTAAAAATTCAAAATTGATGTATTTGATTTATACCTAAGAAAGTTGAAAAATATTAATTTAGATTACTATTATGTCTCTAATGCAATTGTATATTTTTTAATTAATTTATATATTTTATACAATAAAATTTATCATTTCAATCAATTTAGTATAAAAATATTATTCAAAAAACTAAATAATTATAAATTAATCGTGATGATCAACTCAATATGAAATATATAAAATCTTCAAATTTTATTATATGCATTTTATCAAACATACTAGCTAGTCAATACAAGCATTTAAATATATAGTTTCATAATAATAAAATTAAAAGATCTAAAAAATTATCTAATTATTGAACAAATAATAAAAGACTTTAGCTTCCATTTATTTAGTTTTGGTTTAGTAAATAAAATTTCATATAAGGTTATATATGTTTATATATTATATTCATAAAGGATATAATTGTCTATATAGAATTATATAATTTATAATAGATATGGAAAAGTGACTTTTTCACCCTTTGAAGTGGAAAAAGTATTTTCCTGTGTAGATGGAAAAGTAAGAATTATGGTCCATATGTTCAAGAATTTAACTTTCCTGTGAATGTAATATTTATGTGCTAACCAAACACTAAAATTTAACGTTCCTGAACTACTTTCTCTCTATAATCTGACAACCAAACACCCTGAATCAAAATTATTTTTAATTCAATTTTAATTCTTTGTGTCAACTACATCTAGTTTAATGGTATGAACCAAGTTTTAACCATCTTATCTTAAGACAATCTAAGTAACGGTTAAAATATTATTTTGATCTATTTTACCAATATTGTTGTTCCACCAACTCTTGAGTTAGCTAGTAAAATCTAATATAATTAATTGAGTAGTCATAAGGTTAGAATGATCCTTAAAACTATAAGTATAAGCAATCATAGTCATCTCTTGTAAAATATTTAAAATCATATATTCATTAAATCATCAATATTTATTCATAAATAGCATCATTATCATATCTAGATTGAATCATTTTCCTTGATCTTCATATTGAACATTAGGAGTAAGTTTTGGATACAATTTTTATTCTAGAAAAATCTTTTCCATAATATATCATATTAATAATAATTGTAAAATCATCCTTAAACTGTTATTCTAATCTTTATTATTTAAAAAAAAATGTATTTTTTGTTATTACAAAAATTCTTAAAGAAGCTAGGGATATTTAATAGAGGGGGAAGCATTTGAAATGTGAAAAAATTTAATTTATCTTATATTTTTATAAAAAGTATATTTATCAATACCAATGTTACATTCTTTAGATATTTGAAAAAAAATTGGAAAAGGGGTTTTTAAGAATTTATGATAGGAACATTAAAAGATGAATGACAATTTATTTTAAAACTATTATGTAACTTAATCCTATCAACATGAGAAGAAATAATATGTAAAATATGGTTGTAATAATTATTTTGAAATTGAATATTTTTATATCCCTAAGAGTAGGATTTTTATATCACCATCAGTGGCATTAAAACATTTTAAAATGAGAATTAACTGTCTTTATTTTGAAAAGAAACTTTTACCTCTTTCAAAAGAGAATGGACTCTTATAATAATAGTCTTTTGAAGTAGTGATCCATGCTTAAGAAATTCATTCATTTATATTGATGTCTTTAAATGAAAAATCAATTTAATTTGATCACAATACTTAGAAAGTGGGATAAAAAATAAAATATTATATCGAATAGTATTCATAAAATATAATATTCATGTCTAATTTCAATACGTTTTACGTCATTAAAATTATCAACAAACTAATCTCTTCATTTTTTAATCATAATCTTAAGAAAATTTATTTCTTATCATTTCTTTGTTAATAGAAAATTCTTTTAAAATCATATTTATTATAGAATATCCTTCCATTTGAAATCTAGCAAGAGATGCTCTTAACTTCAACTTATGTATAAATAGGTCTAAAAATAGTATAAAAAATCAATATTTTGTAGCTAAGCCAAAATGTTAGAAGAATCCATAGGAGAAGTAGAGCTCCTACTTGACAGGTCAAGCAATATGCATAAAAGGTTTACTATTTTTAAATTTAGTTATCCCAAAAGATGCAGTTTTGATGGGAATAAATTCAATATTAATTGATCCATCAAAGTTTTATAATTGAAAAACTAGATGCAGACCTAATTAAACTAGGAATAACAATATCAACTTGATTAAGTTCTTCCCATCTCAGTCTTTTGAGTATATAAACTTTAAAATAATGAGAATTAGCTTCAAAGCAATAGTTTAAGTTTTGACAATCTACATCTAGATCAAAGATTTAGTGTAGTTGACATAACTTTTATAATAGACTCTGTAATTTACAACAAGACTTAGAATTATTAGTAGATCCATATTTTTTTAATTAAGGTCAACGTTAAAAGATTCAAATTATTGCCATCAAATAATGATACAAAAAATTTTGAATAACAATAAAAATAGATAGGTTTGTTAGAAAGATTAGATTTAACCAAAGCTAACAAAGAGTTTAAACATTTTGCATGTCTAATATCTTTTAAACATTGAAATAAATGAATATCTAAACCAAATTGGAACACAGGTTTAATAGCAATATGCACCATACCAAAATATATAAATTTATATTTTTCTTTATATTTAACAATCGCTTCATGAGAAATTATCTAAATATTTTCCTAAGCATGATTTAAAAGAATCATCTATTCAGTTTATTTAATAGCATAATTAGATAAAAAAAAAACTTAAAAGGTCCAATTTTATAAATAGCATTAATATATTGTCTAAGAATAAACTAGTTATGTATCTAATTTTCTATTTGAGTAATATTAACTTCTTGAGAATTTATTTCATTATCATAAGTAAAAATTTTCATAGAATTCAAACTCAAAAGAAAATAATGAAGAAGAAGGAGAAGGTTCTTTGGAACAAAAAGCTATAAACAAGTGATTCATTACCTTAAGGAACAAGTTTGGTTATAATTGAAGAACCATTTTATGGGATCACTTAAAATGGTTGACCACACATCTGGAGGAGTTGACCAACATAGTAATAACATAAATATTACTCAAGATAACTAAAATAGTGTTAAAGGCTTTGGCTCGAATATCATAGGAGGAACTAAAGTAGGAAAGAATAAAAGATGATTTGAAAACTGAAATTATTTTATTTTATTACTACAAAAGATATTACAAAGAGAGTAAGATATTTAGAGATTTCAGGCTTTTATATGAACTTTGCCATTACACCTGAAAATACGGCTTTATATAGACAATTTCTTCATACTTTACACACTTTTAAGTCCAAAATTGAAATATAATGAAATCATAACTTTATAGTTGTTAATACAATAATTGAGAATAAAGTTATAGATAAAGTTATCCTTATCTTTATAGATATTGTTATCTCTAAAATAGGTTCCTTTAAAAGTAGTTATTACCATATCACTAATTGAGATCAATAATTTTGGAGCAATTGTCTTATTTATCTTATGCATAATCCTTTTAAGATTCTACACTATCTTTGAAATTATCATTATCATTTTCTTTTTCACCAGAAAGTTTAGAAAGAATGTCTAATAATAACACTTCATATTACTTCTTAGAAAAGATTATTGTGAAATTAGCTTGAATTTTACTTTTATTTGTTCATAAAAAAATTAATCGAGTAGGATTAAAAAGAGGAAGAGTAGTGTTCTTAGAATTTAGCCATTTTGAGACTGCTCCTTTACAGGCTTGATATATCTTACAATTTATCCATTATTTTACATTATAATTCCTTCATAACATGGGAAAAGAGTCTTCTTAACCTTTCAAACTGACTGTAACATCACTAATCGATTCATTAGCTTAAAGTGCTTCATACTTAGAGGTGTTAGCTTGAGGTGCTTAAGCATTAAGGAAATCTAACATTGAGAGTTAAACAAGAAAAATTATCAAATTGTATAAGTTTAGGCCTAACTACTAGAACATCTTTGGTTAACTATTTTAGGGTACCTAGTTTGGTCATTATTTGTAGGTTACACTAGACAATTGGGTTCAAGCCATTACAATTGGTATCAAAGTGACCTTAGATTAGAAATTTGCATGGAGCTAGTGGGACTATGATAAAAAAAAACTATCTGGTTAGGGATGAGGTGGATTCGCCAAAGGCGCTAGTGAATTGAAATACGAAGGGCTACATCCGACTAAGCACAGTTAGTAACCTAGCGGCATGAGCCCAATTATAAGTCAAGTTGTGATGAAGACAACACGAGTCCAAAGAGGGGAGATTGTCACATCCTTAATTAAGATGTCAGTTTGAGGTGCTTCACACCAAGAGGTGTTAGCTTAAGGTGCTTAGGGATTAAGAAAATTCCACATCGAAAGTTAACAATATGTTATAAAAATCTTTTTGGGTGAGAGAGAGTATTTACTAAGACTTCATTTATTTCATGAAAAATATTGTATCTCTAAAAATATTTTTGAGAGAAAATATTTTTAGAAAAATACAATCTTTTTCGATATTCAACTGCAACACTAAAAACAATTAGAAAGTATTTTCTATTATTTGGTTGATAATAGATTTTTTTTATAAGTAATACTATATTACATAAAAATGATTACTCTTATAGTTTTGTAAATGTGATTATAAATTACTTATGATAGTGGATACTTTCAAGTCAAGGTTAAAATCTTGAAAATTGGTTTAAAGTTTGGCATATGGATAATGAATCAATAAAAAGAGATATTTATAATTTTTTTTTAAAAAAAATTCACCAATCACGATAAGAAAATACCGTTATGCCAACAAAAATTTCTGTTAGTAAATACAAAAATTTTGTTAGTAAAGAAAATTACTGATGAAATACCAATTGAGAGTATCTATCATAAAATATTTAGTCGATAACTATTTATAGATAAAAATTAGTCCATTGATAAATTTATTGATGGATTGTGGATGAAACATTTTGTCTACATTACGGGCAAAAACCATCATATAGTGGCGATGAAACAACTATCGCAAATCTGACAGTAAATCCATAGAAAATTTGTTATGTTATTTTTTATTTTTCTCAATCCATTGGCAATTTGTCGATAAATTTGTATATTTTACTTGAAGTTGGTGATGTTCGAATCTTAATTTTAGCTTACAAGAAGTGAAACTATGTTGTTATAAAGTCTTTATTTTTAGAAATATTAACTAAGTTGTTCACCTTACTATCTTATAAGGCATTTTATAGAGCTATTTGGATACTTGTTAGCTCACTGAGTTTATTTTAGGCTAATAACTGAGACGTTTCTTTATCTATTATATGATTTTGTATAAGTTTCTTGATTATTTACTATTAAGTTTAATTTGTTGATAGTTATTTGATGAGTTTTATGTTCAATTTGATAATAATGTATGGTTAAAGTAAATTATTTTTAGTTAATTTATGTTATTTCCCATATTTGCATGCTTTGTAGGTGTTTTAGCAACTTTATAGTAAAAATTAGAAAAAAATAGGCAAAATGGCAACTTTAGGGACCAAGCTGGATATTTGGACATAAAAAAGGTGATTCCTAGTTGTCATGGCTACAATTAAAGTCATAAACTATGACTTTCTTGCAACATTTTTGCAGGCTATAATATGGGCATAACAAAACCTATGTTTTAACTCTTTTTGAATTGGGTATTTAAAACAAACTCTTAGGATTTTTAGAAAAGAGAAGAGAGAGGCAAAAAGAGATAAACACTTAAAAAGACATTTTTGTAGGAAGAAAATATGCTATAACTCAAGATTAAGTGCAAGAGTTCAAGAGATTTCTTGATGAAAGAAGAAGAATAAGAAGAGATTCATCGAACCAATTGGATATTTTATCTTTTCTTCTTTTTATCTTATTTCTTTTATTAAAGATGATTCTCTTACTTTTTGATTTATCTTATTTTGTTAGTATGTTAGCTAGATCTTTGATTTATGACCTTGATATAGCCATAGAATATGATTGATTGATTTATAATTTTAATGACCATATTGGAATTTTGTTCTTTTGCAAGTGAATGATTCTTGAACATAATGCTTGTGATTGTTTAGTCACTAATTACATGATTTGTATTTTATTTATAGATTGAGAGATTGTAAATTAAAATATACCTAGAATCACTCTTTTTAGGTTACTTGATAAGTAGAGATACCCACTTAACCTATTATTATCATTTAAAGGATTGTTATTTATAAATGAGTGATTTATTTCTAGTTCACTTTGATTGATGATTTTATGAAATATAATTGCAAAGTTAAGTAACTACTCGAGAGAGAAGATGTAATCATTGTAGAGACAATTGATAATTACAATGTTTAATCCAACATAGTATTAAATGATTAATGATTTCATGATTTTCCATCAGTGAGATCAAATTTCTTAGGTAATTTATCATAACATTTTCTTTCTCAATTACTTTTATCTTTTTGCCATTGATTTGTTAGTTTAATTTATTTTCATTGCATTAGTATTTTTAAATAATATCTCAAATATTCATTTTTAAAATAAAAATAAGATAATCATATTTCAATTCTTATAGTTCTTATCTCTGTAGGACTATATTCACACACACTTATGCATTATATTACTTGATCACTATTCTCATGTGTGTTGGCCTAGTGCACCAAGAAGAGGGGTTGAATTGACAGCTGATTGAAACTTAAAAGAAAAGTTAAAGTGTTTAGGAAGTTAAGAAGGAGAAGAAAATAATCAACACAAAAGGTTTATAGTGGTTTGGGTGTTAACAAACCCTACATCTACTCCCAATTCTTCATAATTGGGTATTTCACTAAACTAAACTAGTGTTTTCAAGCTCACACCCAACTTATGCAACTTGTGTTTTATGGCTCATACAAAACCTTTATAACTTTGTGTTTTTAGGCTCACACAAAAATCTCTCACAAGTGTTTTAGATAGGCTCACACTTCAACATTTTACAAGAGTTTTAGAATATAGGCTACCTCCCAACCTACTTACAAAGGTTTTTATTGCTCACACCAAACAATCAACAACACATAAAGAAGAGTAAAAGAATGAGTAGCAAATTGGCAAGAGTTTGGTTACAATTAATTGAATTCTCTTGCATTAACATCAGTTTGGTGGAATCTTTATAGCTCACATCCACTAAAGAGACGTTACTCAAAAACTATCCCTAAATCTCCAAGTTGTGCAAGGTAGATTTTGCATTAAATGATTGTTAGGCAGAAGTCACGGTCGCTACTCTCATTTCACGATTGCGAATTTTCAATTTGCACTGAGGAGTTGAAAATCATGGCAGAAAACCTTATTTTATGTCTAATGGCTAGTCCACGTGTCCTTCATTCATTGGTTGTCCAAGAAATATAGTCCTTATGTTCAACTAACTACTTAAAAGTCATGATCGCGAGTTAGCTTTGTCTTGGGTGTGATTGAGATCGCAAATTTCTCTATTTGGTGAGAAAACTTCAACTTCTTGAGTTGTGGTCGTAACTAAATATTCGCCCTTGCAATTTTTGATTTCCAACAGTTGCTTTGGACACTTGGCGTGCTGTGGTTATGGCTTTAGCTCTTTCCTTTGTCATTATGAAATTTGTGGTCGTGACTTCAGACTCAAACGCCACTGCAAATTGCTCTATGATTCAACCAAGGCTCCTTTGGCTGAGTCACGACCGCAAATTCGCCTGTGAATTCCTCTAGCTTAGCTCCATCCATTCTTATAGCAATGTCGCGGTCGCGATTTAGGGGATATCGATCGTGAATTTGGATGTTCTTCTAAAAGATGGAGATTTTGACTTCTATCCAACTTCTAATGAAAATAACTCTTATAAACTACAAAACAACATTTGAACAAAACATTAGAATTGATCAATCTCTATTGTCAAGATCAAAAGAGGCTTATGACATAGGTTTAACTAACTTATTCCAACAATGTGGTTTTTGGCAAGTTTTACACTTGTTAAAGGGTGGGTCAAAGGGATATTTTAAAGAAAAAAGATATTGAGTGAGCCTAAGTTTATCTCTTACACTAAACTAATACTCAAGATTTATACTAAAAATTTAGTGATAATTACAAGTTTAGTCATTTCTCCTAAATTTTTGATGTAAAACATAAAAAAAAAAAAACTTGTAAAAAACCATATAATAAAAAAAAAAAAAGAAGAAGAAGAGGAAAGTCTCACTTCCTAGCATAAAACAAGCTTAGTAACCTAACAAAAGGCCAAGTAGCTCTACAAAATACCTTAAAAGATAGTAGAGTGGACAACTTAATTAATATTTCTAAAATGGAGACTTTATAACAGTAAAGTTTCAGTTCTAATAAGCTAAAATTAAGATGTGAACATCACCCAAATTGAATATACTTTTAATTTTAGGGAAATTTATAGTATTAAAAATTTATAAGAAAATTTTGAGCAATCATAATTTGGGATATTATTAAATTTTGGGACAATTAATTCATGAAATTAATTTATAGATTTTTATTATATTTTTAATTTATTTTCAAAATTTATTTGAACTCAATTAAGTTTTGAATATTTTTTGGATGTGTAATAAATATCTAATGTTAAAGTTATCAAAATTTTACTTTAACTATACAATTTTCGGATATTTTAAGTTTAATTTTCAATTTTTTAGATTTTATGGCATTTAAAATTAAATTCTATGGAATTAAATATATTTTCATTTTTGAATATTTTAAATTTAACTTTAAATTTTTTAATATTCTAACTTTAACTATAACTTTTTTGGATATTTTAAATTAATCTTTAAATTTTCTAGGTATTTTATGCCATTCGCAATTAAATTATATTAAATTGAATTTACCACTTTTATTTTTTAGGTATTTCAATTAAATTTATACAAAATTTTCACTTGTTCGATATTTTGACAATAAATACATATTTTATGCAAAATTATAACTTAAATTACACAAAAAAAATTCTAAACAAATCCTAAGTACATATTTTTAATTTTAAATAAATTGCAAAAATTACTGTACAAATAAATTACAACTATTATAATAATTATTTTTCCAATAACAATAATTTTCTAATAAAAAGAATATCCAAATAATGATTTCCCAATAAAAAACTAATTATTTGATAAATAATATCCCAAAAATAATTTGTAAGAATCGATGTCTGATTTTAGAAAATTTCGATAACCAAGGCTATTTTAAGGATATTTTCTCCTTATACATGTATATATGATTTATGAATTTTAATGATTTATTAATGATTAAACATTGTTTAATGTATTTAAAGAGATTATTCAATGCAAACATTAATATTTTAAAGAGAAAATTTTTATGTTAATGAGATTATTATTTTAATTAAAGTTATGCCATTTGTTATGGATTAAATTTAAAGAATTATATTTAATGAATATTTTGTTGGCCCTTATGCACCAAGAAGTGGAGGTTGAATTGGTAGAAAATTTAAAATTTTAGTGGGTAAATCAATAAGCAAAGTTAAAAGAAAGAGTAGGAGAAGAGTAGATTCAAGAGATTTATAGTGGTTCATGTGTTAACAAATCTTATATCCATTCCCCAATTCTCCAATTAGGTATTTCACTAACTCCAAGTGGTGTTTTATAAGCTCACACCAAACTTTACACAATGTGTTTTTATAAGGCTCACACACAACCTTACAAGTATTTTTCCAATACTTACATTTAACCTATATAAGAGTTTTTATATACAAGGATCACTCTAACTGGTATTTAATGGCTCATACAAAATCTTAACAACACAAGTACAAAGAATTTAAGAGTAGAAAGTTGAGAAATAAATTTACAAGAGTTTGAACACAATAAAATTGGCTATGATAAATTGCTATTCTCTTGCATTTAAGACTATTTAGTATAGTATTTATAGGTTCTTATTATTAAAGAGTCGTTGCTAACAAAACTGCTTTCAAATCTCTGATGATGGTAGTAAAATGTTACATTTAATGCTTATCAGATGAAAGTTGCGGGCGAGATTGGATGTTGTGGTCACAATCTTCATATTTGTTATGGATTTTGCCTAATCATAGTTGTGAAGTTCAATTATGTCTAAGGCTACTTACACATGGTATTCTAGCATTGGTCCTTTAGAAAACTAGTCATTGCATCCTTTTAGAGGAGGTTGAAAGTCACGATCGTGAGTAATTAGGGTTGACCATGATCTCCATCACAAAACAAATTAGATGTTTGGAGATTTGAGTTAAGGCAGATTGCAGTCACTACCAAATGGTTGCTATTGCAATTTTTGAACTTCCAACGGTTCCTTATGACACATTGCTCACCTTTATTGGTTGCTTGAAGTCCCTTTAAAATGTTTTGAAGGTAGCAATCATGACTTCCACTGCGAATCAAACGGGATCAAAAGTTTCTAAGTTTTCAAGGAATAACGGTCATAACCTCTGAGTCACAGTTGCAATTTAGGTGTAACTTTCCATACTTTGAGATTTTTACTTCTATTCAACTTTGAATGAGTTTTTAACTTAATTCTTATAAGAGCAACATTTAAAATTAGTATTAGTACCTTTCAATCTATATTATTAAGATCAAAAGGGAGTTTTGACTTAGGTTTGACAAATCTAGTCCAATAATCGCTCCCTTTTTTATTTTGACAATTTAGATTGAATATGCAAAAGATAAAAGGCCAAATATGCATACTTTTAAGTTTTTTTTTTTAAGTGTTTAGAAGTCAATGTGAAGTTAATTATATGATTTCTTTATGGATCCAAATGTTGGCAAAAAAGTTAAAAAAATTTTAAAAGTACTTCCCCTTAATCCATATTCTCTCATTGATCAAGTTAATAAGTCTAACTTTAGTTATCATCCTTTTGCATATCAAGTTAACCAAGTTTAATTTTTCTCTCCCCTTTGTGAAGATAAAAAAGAGAAGGATAGAGAGAGAAAGGGGAATAAGAGAGGGATTGCAACAAACTTAATCAACAACGACACAAATGTAAGCAATTGGACATAAAGCATAAAATGATAGATGTATAAACACAAATTAAAGGAAAATTTCATTAATTGAAACAAAATTACATATCTAAATAAAAAACATAAGGATTTTTTTATCACACATTTACTAAGGCCATAAATTTAAATAAAGCTTAACCATAAGCCATAAAAACTTAAAAAATACAAAGATAGGAAATAAACTAAGCATTTTTAAAAGTTACGGAAGAGTCACTCTCATCATCATCATCTTGATCATTTCCTCTAACTTGGGCACCACTTTATGCTTGATTACCTTCTTTTTCTTCTTCTTTTTATCCTTCCTCCTCATTTTGAGTGTCCTCCTCTACATCTTCAAAATCTTAAAGGTGGCAAGGAATGGCTATAACCTTGTTTTGCAAATCAATAAGATCACTATGGAGGTGATAAAGGAGATGGAATCATTTTTTGATCATCCTCATAACTTTGTCCAACTTCTTATTGATGGAGGAGAGAGAGAGAGAGATAAGAGTAGATTTGGTCTTGGATTATACCTTGGATTGAGAAGGGATATGTGAAAGGGTAACCTCTTATTATGGTCCTTTTCCAATCACTAATAGTTTCTTCTTTAAGGCTTGAGATGCCTCTTGTTTCCTTACCCATAAGCACCTAAGATATATTCATAAGAATAAGGTTTGATGGCCTTAACATTAAGGAGGTAATTAAGATCAAAAAAGTTTTTACTATGAAGGTACTTTATGAGACAGGCTTCCTTCGAGGGCCTTAACAAATGTATAAATGGCAGTTATGTGGGAAGGAAAAAGGAATTGGCTTTTGGGTTTGAGGCTTATATGAGCCAATTGATCCATAATGTACCTTTTGATTTGGATAAGTTTGTTTTGGGTGAGACAAAGAGGAAAAGTTAGATCCTTTTGAGAAACTTTTTCATTCCCATCACCCATAGCATTGAAGGAGAATGTGATAATTTTATGGTAGAGCCATAAGGGGAGGGATATGATGTTTTTGGCAAGAGAGCTCTTAGGGTCATGTTTAGTTTCTATGAAAATTTGAGACCAAAATTCAAAATAAATGAGAGTAAGGGAATAAAAGTTAAAAAGGACCCTATCCCTAATTTGAAAATTGAAAAGAGAGCAAATTTGTTCACAGATAATGTAGTATGACTCACTAAAACAACGAAAAAGAAAACCATACATATTTGCTTTGGTATTAGCACCCTTACTAATCTCTATGGTGCACATGAACTCTTATACTATTTCTTCATACCCCAATTCCTCATGAAAGGAATTCATTCCATCCCAAATTTTAAAGGATTGATTTGATTTCACCTTCAAGGACAAGAGTTTGTAGAAAAGAAGAAGAGGAAATTTTGTTTGGTTATATGATCTTTTGGAGTTGGCTTTACACCTTTCTTTCTCTTCCTTTGTGATGCCTTTCATCATATGGATAGGAGGAGGCCCTTGAGGTGTGGATGGTTAGGTAATTCCCTTACCCTTATTAGTCATTGTGGATTTTCTAAGAACCATGAGTGATGATGATGAAGATAGGGAGGATTAAGGAATGAGAAATGAAGAGAGTTGATTGAAGAAAGGGTTTGATGAAAGAGAAAATGAGGAAAGTTCAAAGGAAGTGTTACAGGGGGTTTAAATTAGTGCGAAAGGCGTGTTAATAGGTGAAAAATGGTAAAAAAAAGCTTTTAATAAGAGAAATGCACTATTTGGTTGTCAAATGGGTATTACTTAGCGGTTACAAGTAAGTCACGATAGTTACTTACGTGTCACAATTATGAATCATGAAATTTTTGGTTAATGGATAAAAATTCCTTGAAAAGTTGCGAAGGTATAGGTCAAGAACATTTAAAATTGAAAAATTTATAAGGCCAATTTTGAGTTGCGATTGTAAATTATAAAAAGTTTCAAATTTTGAATGAGGCTTTTAAGTAGTGACCATGACCTCATGTCTTAGTAGCGAATTAGAAGCCAAATTTTGAAAAATAACTAAAAAATGAGATTTTGAACATTTAACCCATAACTAATGTGATTAGATTAATATTTTGATGACTTATTCATGCAATTGAACTTATATAGGCTCAAGTGCACATTGAATTGATTCATCCAACACATTAATCAACCATATATCCGTTAATCACATCAATAATTCAATAACGAACATCAATCAACACCACAAGCAAATAATGAGATCCATTTTCACCTGAGGGAGCTTCCATCAAGCATCCCAAGTTTTCTCTTGATGAAGTTCATCCTTTCTTCATTAAAGGGTTTAATGAAAATATCCATTGGTTATTAGTGTTAATGAACTCTAACACCATATTACACTTTTGCACATGATCTCTAAGAAAATGATGCCTAATGTCAATGTGTTTGCTTCTCGAATGTTGGATGGAATTCTTTGAAAGATTTTATTGCACTTATGATGTCACATTTGATGGGAATGTGATCAACATCTTTGCCATAATCCTTGAGTTATTATTTCATTCAAAGAATGTGGGTGTAATAATAACCCATCGCCACATATTTTGCTTCGATGATGGATAAAGTAACCAAAACTTGCTTCTTGATAAACTAAGAAACTAAACATTCACTAATAAATTGGCAAGTTCTGGAAGTGCTCGTCCTATCTAATAAACTATCAACATAATCCACATATGAATAACCAATAAAACTAACATATGAATTCCTAGGATACCACAATCCTAAATGCATAGTTCCATGAAGATATTTCAAAATTCTTTTAACCATATGCAAATGAGATTCTTTAGGACATGATTAAAATCTAGCATATAAGCAAACACTATACATAATATTAGGTATAGAAGCAGTAAGATAAATGAGAGAACCAACCATACCTTTATAGTTATTTCCATCTATTGCTTACTTAATTGACCTTTATGAAGCTTAATTGATGCATTCATTAGTGTCTTAGCTACTTTGCATCCATCCCAAACTTCTTGAGTAGCTCCTTTATGTACTTGGCTTGGTTGATGAAAATTCTCTCTTTGGTTTGCTTGATTTGAGGACCAAGGAAGATAAAAACTTACCTATTAAGCTCATCTCAAATTCCCTAGTCATACACTTAGCAAATTCCTTATAAAGAGATTCATTAGTAGCATCAAATATAATATTATCAACATAAATTTGCATAATGCGTGCATCTTTGTCATGCCTTTTCACAAATAATGTAGTGTCACCCTTGCCTTTTCAAAATCATTTTTCAAAAGGAATGAACTAATCCTTTTATACCAAACTCTTGGACTTGTTTCAATCTATACAAGGCCTTGTTAGTTTTAAAACTTGATTTGGAAATTCATAAGACTAAAAACTCAGAGGTTGTTTATATAAAACTTCTTCCTTAATGAAACCACTAAAAAATGCACTTTTCACATCCATTTGAAAAGTTTAAAATTCATATGATATGTAAATACTAAAAGAATCCTAATAGCCTTTAATCTTGCAATGGGGGTAAATGTTTCATCATAGTCAATGCCTTCCTCTTGGTTGTTACCTTTTGCAACCAATCTAGCGTTGTTCCTAGTGATGGAACCTTACTCATCTAACTTGTTCCTAAACACCCATTTGTAGCCTACAACCAAGTGTTCCTTAGTCCTAGGGACAAGTTTCCAAACTTTGTTTCTCTTAAATTGGTTGAGTTTCTCTTGCATAGCAATCACCTAACTTTTTTCGTCAAAAGCGTCATTAATAGATTTTGGCTCAATTTGATAGAATAAGGCAAGATTATTATCTAATGCATTCAATTGAGCTCTATTACTTACTCCCTTTGGGTGATCCCTTGTAGTACCTCTAATCCTTAGGGAGACCTTCAGCTTGGTTCTCCTCTTGTTGGCATTGTGCTTGCTCTAATTCTTAGGTGGCTCTTGATCTTCCAGATCAATTACGTTTTCATTAGATGTTGATTTGACCTTTACTTTTTTAAAGTCACCTATAAGATAATCAATAAGAGAACCTTTCTTAAGATCAAGTTTACTAGACTTTTTATTAAAAAAACTTTATAAGCCTTGCTAGAGGTGGAATAACCAAGAAATATTCCTTCGATAAATTTGGATGCAAATTTTCCAAGATTATCCTTGGTATTTAGAATAACATTTATATCTAAATGCTTTTAGGTATGAAATCTTAGGTTTTCTACCTTTTCATAACTCTTAAGAGGTTTTATTTAAAATGGGCCTTTTGTAAACATATTTTGCAATATAACATGCGATATTGATGGCTTTGGCCTAAAAGTAATTAGATAATGAGTATTCATTAAGCATAGTCCTTGCCATCTCTACCAAAGTTCTATTTTTTCTTTCTACAACACCATTTTGTTATGATGTTCGAGGAGCAGGAAAATTATGTGAAATCCCATTTTGCAAACAATAATTTTTATAGCCTTCATTTTGAAACTCTTTTCCATAGTCATTTCTAATAGAGGAAATGACGTAGCTTTTTCATTTTAAGCAAATTTTATAAAACTTTTAAATGTTTCAAAAGTGTTACTCTTATGAGTAAGGAAAAAGGCCTAAATGAACCTATAGTAGTCATCAACTAGGATAAATGCATAGTGTTTTCCATTTAAACTAACATTTTTTATAGGTCCAACCAAGTTCATATGAATTAGTTGAAGAGGCTGGAAGTACTTATAATGTTTTTAGCTTTGTAAGATGCTTGATCTTGCTTTCCCATTTGACAAGGTCCGCATGTCTTGTCTGTGGTCAATTTTAGCATTGGAAGACCTTTTACTAGCTCCCATTTTGATAGATGTTGAAGGAGCTCCATGCTAGCATGTCTAAGTATTTTATGCCAAAGCTAAGATTCATTACCAATAAAGACAAGACACTTGAATGATTGGCTAGCTAAATTGTCTAGTCAATTAGGTAGGTATTGCCTCTCCTTTCACTTTTGAAGACTACTTTATTATCTACTAAAGTGGTAACTTGACATTCTCTAGGGTCAAAAGTGACTTTGTTACCTTTATCATATAATTGACTTACACGTAACAAATTATGCTTCAAACCATCAACTAAAAGAGCATTGTTAAATGAGAGAACAAACCTTCTTACTAATGATTCCAATGCTAATTACATTACCCTTGGAAATGTTTCCAAATGTGATATTACCACAATCCTTTTCCTTAATGAATGTAAATAGTTTCCTATTTTTGGTCATGTGCTTTGAGTATCTACGATCCATATATCAATCATTATCTTCCTTGGTAGCTTCCAAGCATTCTTCATTAGAGGAGTCCTCCTGAGCAATGAAGCAAAAGTTGATAACTTTTTCATCTTCTTCTTCTACACTTGAGTCATCTTCCTAATGAGCTTTGAAGCTTTTCTTCTTGTCCTTTTCCCACTTTATTTTCTACTTTAACTTGGGACATTCAAATTTTATATGTCCTTACTTCCCATATTCAAAATAAGTCACTTCATTCTTCTTTTCCTTGAAGTTGGATGATGATGTCTTCTTAAAGTTCTTTTTTTCCTTTCTTCTCTTAATGAGCTTCTTGGACCTTCTTGAGAACATAACAAGTTCTTTTTCTTCCTTCTCACTCTTATCACTTTCACTATAGCTTTCTTCTACCTCTTTGTCTTTGCTAGATTTGAGAGTAAAAGTATTTTTTTCACCTTTTTCTCATTGAGATCTTATCATCTTCATTCTTTATCCTTTTTAAGTACCATCTCATGTGTAAGGAGTTTGCCAATGAGAACATCGATTGGCACTTTGCCAATCTTGATTAGACTCTTGTATGCTACATACCCTTGCCCTAAATTTCTCCATAAGAAGCATATCGAGGACTTTGGTATTTACCTCATGATTGGTGAGAACTCTTGTAACATCCCTATCTTCATTTGTTAGCATTCTCACATGAACATATCCATTGTATAAATGATTTAGAATCCCATATGAACATATGCATTGCATAAATGATTACTTAGATATAAATATTTGATGAACATGATGATAACACTTCCATCATTACATTTAGGGCATTTGAACATAAATGTGATGTTTGTATAGTTGCATGACAAATTTTATTATATGTGTGCATGTTATAATATCATAAATAATGGTGTTTTAAAGTTTATTTAAAAGCATAAGGAGTATATGGGGATTAGTAGAAGGATGATGGTGATGAAAGAGTGAAAAAAAGGGACTAAAAGAGGAAAATTGAACTTCCATCTAATATTAGTAAACCACCATGATGTTATCCTATTAGAGTAGGTATATAAATTGAATTTCTCTTTTTTAAGTAGCATATTAGAGAGGAAAAATATGAGTGGAAGAAGAAGAAAAAGAAGAAGAAAAAGAAAAAGAAAAAAAGAAGCTCGCTAGGAATAAACCTTAAGCTTTTCTAGTTTTGACAAAAGAGGTAAGTGATTTTATCTTCTTTCTATATGAAATTCCTCCCTCATAACATGTTAAACATGCATAATTAGTACAAATTATGGAGTAATTATAAGTAGAGCTCATATATGGAAGTTGAAACTTAAGAGAAATAACAGTTGATTGTATTGGTTTTATTATTAGTACAGATTATTATACCCATGATTTCATAACCGTTGAAGAGGAATTAGGGAGAGTGTACATGAAATTTATAAATTTATACCTCATCTAAGTTCATGCATAATAGTTTTGCTTAATATGGTGTGTGTGAAGAGCAATGGCTCTTTCATTAGGGTTGGTTCACAACCTATCAAAACCTCATTAGTCTGGCTATTTTCATATACTTTGATGACCTTATGCACTGATTTATCTAAAGTGTAAAAAAATGAAAGTTGTTGAGTTATATCACCTCTAAATGCCTATAAAACAATTTTACTAATTTATTGTGTGGAAAGAGATATTGTTCGTTGATTGTGGCTGACCTTGAATCTGATGAAACCTGTTCAAGCTATTGATTTTGTTTACCCATAATTTGATGGCCATATAATGGGAATTAAGTGATGTGCAAAATATGAATGTTTTAGAGTTACGTATCATCTTGACGTCAGTAAAACATTTTTGCTGAGGAGATATTGCTCCTTCATTAAGACTGATTCTCAACATGTTGAAACCAACTCATCCTGAGATTGATCATTTATTTTGATGACCTTATAGGCTAAATTAGATAACGTGTAAAACATTAAAAATGTTCCTTTTTGTGTTTTGTAACTTTTGGTAAATCAGTTTGGCAATTGGATTTGTACAATTTGAGATATAACTAAGAATGTAAGACCTAATCAGACTATGGTCACATTGAAACAGGGTAGAATTCAAAAATTCACCATATTTTCTATATGTCTTATATTAACCTACATTTTAACTATGTTCTATTATTATGTGTCTACTTTAAAAAGAATCAAGTCATTTGGATAAAAATATAAAGATTAAAGTTAAATTGTAGCAAGGTCAAGTTGCCATATAAGAAAAATAAGCTTAAGTACTTAACCCACTTTCATGAAACATGACCATAATTGCATTTCAAGCATGCAAACTCATTTTGACATTTTATAATGATATATGTATCAATTTTTAGGTTCTCAACACATTAAGGAAGCCCGAGCGAGAGGTTCAAACCTATCATAAAGGTTGGTTAAGGTGAGTAAAAGCTATTATTGGATTCTAATATTTATATGTATGATTTTAAGATATGATTGGGTTATATTGTGTATCTGTGAATGACTTATGAAATTTTACATATGAATGCAAATCAAGTGAGAATTATATAATCTTAATGATTACTTGTTATACAATTATGAATGAACACTTGCATATAAAACTAAAAGGATGTTGTGATAGGCTTGTCAATCACTTCCAAATCACTCGAAAAAGGGACCAACGTGTCCTATTATGACATATGTTATTGATCAAATGATTCACTTTTTATATGTTGGCTAGTAAAATCAAATGTCTCTTTAATCACATGATTTCTTGAGAGCAGTGTTTGCCTTATAAGGTCATGACAAAATCAACCAATTATTACATTTGCACTTGTATAAGTTAATGCTTGTACTTGTAATGTACCATAATGATAATTGATTATTGATTGTGCCATTATTATCTTATTATTGTTTTTATTCACTAAGTCACTACTCACCAAATTACAATTATCTTTTTTCAGATAGTGAAGCATAAGTGTGGGCTATTTAGAGCATAAAGTTTTGCATATCGACACATGTAGCACATATCATCGGTTGAATTCCAACTCTCTTTCTCCTTGTGTCATGTACATATATCTAGATAGGCATCGATTTGTGGTCACCAATATTAAATGGGTTGTACTTAGCATATACATACATTAAATAAGGAAATTTACTTGCCTTTTTGGTTGTGTATAAATGATATGTTAACTTTTATATGTATGAATAATTGGACATAAATGTCATGCTTAATAAATGGAAATAGGCATTATAGTTTTTGGTATCAGAGTAGGGATTGGTTCCATAGGGACATATATATGAACATGACATGACTTTTGCATTATTATGCATTATCATATAATAGTCTATATGTCTATAGGGCATTAACAGATGGTAGTCATGGTAGTACCTATGATTCAGCAAGGAGAGAGGAGTCAACCAATTTGGATTCCATAGAAGCATCATACTAACCATCAAGAGATCAACTTATTGATAGAGACTCTAACACATTCTCATGTGCAACACATACCTCATGGACAACCATAATATAGAACTGCTGAACAAACACTGCAGGGTCCAAAAAATCAAAGAGAAAGAAGGTATGACAATTTGAGAAAACAAGGTACAATTGACTTCAGTGGTACCACAAATCCAGCAGTGGCAGAGACATGGCTAAAAAGAATGCAAAGAGTTTTGAATTTCATGAAATGCACACCAGAAGAAAAGTTTGATTATGCAGTGTCACTATTACAAGTAGATGCATATGATTGGTGGAAAACCATTTCAAGGAGTGATATCTAGCTTCTAGTGCTTACATTGGATGATTTTCTTCATGAGTTCAATAATAATTACATACTAGAAGAGTATAAATATGATAAAAGAAGAGAATTTCTAAATCTAAAATAGGGAGAGTTGACTGTAGCTGAGTATAAGGTAAAATTTAATAAATTATCTTATTATGCATCATTTATGGTAGCCATAGACAAAGACAAATGTTGAAAGTTTGAAGATGGATTGAGATATAAGATTAGAAGCAAGATCACAACTGCAGATCTTGAAAGTTATACCAAGCTAAAAGCCATTGTGATTAGAGTGGAAAGATTAGAAAAAGAAAGCACAAAACAATTAGTAAAAAAGGGGTTTATTGAGTTTATGGGAGATTTTAGTATAAAAAAGGTAAACGTGAAGATTATATGCCATCACAGTGATGGAACCAAGTTAGGGGCAACTTCAAGTTATAAAGAATGAAAGGAACCAATATGGAGATCTCATTCGAAAGGAGGAAGACATAACAAAAGCTTCAAAACCTATCATATTTAGAGCTGCCATATTTTGAACTGCCATATTTGAACTTGCCTTATTTGGACTTACCATATTTGGAGCTGCCATATTTGGAATTGCCATATTTGAACTTACCTTATTTGGACAATCTTCTTCATAAGGGCAAAATGTCATTTCTGTATTTCCATTTCATATATGCATCCTCAAAATGAAATTAAGGAGTCCAACTCAACAAATGGGGAAAATTTGAATAAACATATTCTAGAAGATTTTGAAAAGGTTCCAAGAGATTCTTGAATATTCTAAGAAACTTTCAAGAATATTTCAACCATCTTTTGGTGGAAGAATAAAAGTCCTAAAGAGAAACTAAAAGAGAAGTGACATAGAAGGAAAAAACATAAAAAAAGGTCAAGTCAAAATATCTTTTTCCAAGATTGATAAGATCTCAACATATCATTCTATTGCTTTTGTTATTCTTTGGCCGAATGCTATGTCCTACATAATTATAAGATTTTCTTTTCCTTTCTTCGATTGGAATAACACCTATTTAGGAGATTAAAACCCTATTTGGCTGAATAAGACATGTTATCTTCCTATTTGGATTGTTTCTTATTTTCTAGATTAGAATTAAGTCTTTTTTTCTTCTTACATAGAAAAGTAATGTAAACCTATATAAAGGGCTATAAAAAATGTGTAAGAGATAATTGATGATCAATATAATCTTGATTTCTTCTGAGAGATTAATTCTCTTTTTGAGTTTTTAATAGGAGTTGGTGAGATTATTGAGTGAAGGCTTAATAATTTTACAAACGTGTTTAACTAGGTCTTAAATTACTTCGTTAATTTAAGATTGAGATTAAGACCTCTTAAATATTTATAATTCAAGTTGTTAGAAATAAGTTTTCTAGGCGTCTAATTAGAATTTAAGAAATTATCTTATTTGATCTTTGAATTAGAGCTTGGGACTTATGTTCAACATATGACTAAGGATTCAAACCAACCTTGTTCATATCATATAGTCCAATGCTAGGGGTGGTTACTTTAGCTATAGAGGCAGGGGGTTTGGAGTTTCATCTTATATAGGTAAAAGTCAAGGCCAAGCTATACAACAACGACTCTCATGTGTACATTATGGGAGGCAACATATGAGTGAATGTAGGAAACTAATTAGTAGGTCCTACTTTTATAGGTCCTTTAATCAAATGCTTAAAGATTGTCTTGGAAAGATCTAGAGTATCAGAGGGAGGTACAGGCAAAGCTACATCAGAATCCACAGTTAAAGTTTTTAAAAAAGTGGAGCTGAAGGATCTTTTGGTAGGGATAAAGCCAGAGGTAGACCAACTATAGCTGGATAGGGTATAAGAATATCAGAAGATCAAAGTTTAAAATCCCATACATAAGATAGGAAAGAAGCTGTCACTACTCTAACGTAAAAAATGTCTCAATGATTTAGAAGTTGATGTATTAATTGATCTTGGCTTCATCCTAATGTGTAGTAAGCATTAGCCTTTAGGTTTTAACCTTTATGTGAGTACTACTTTAAGAGATATAAAGACTATGGATAAGGTATGTTGTGATTGTGTGATTTGCATTGATGACACAAAATTGAATGTTGGTCTAATACTATTGCCACTCCGTGAATTTGATGTAAAACTAGGTATGGACTGGTTGACCAAATATCATGCAATAGTGAATTGTTTTACAAAGGAAGTTATTTTGGAATCTCCAAATTAGACAAGGGTTATGATTTTAGGGGGAAAACAAATTATACTTACATGTCTGGTTTCTACTATTAAGGATTTTTGCATGATTAAAGGTGGTTGTGAGGCTTATTTGGCACATGTGGTAGACACAAGGTTCATAAAAGAAGTACTTGAGAACATTCCAATAGTAAATGAGTTTTTGATGTATTTCTAGCTAACTTACCTAGTTTACCACCTAACAGGGAGGTAGAATTCATAATTAAGTTAGTTCCAAGAATACAATCAATATAGGATGGCTCTAGTTAAGTTGAGAGAATTGAAGACTTAATTGTAAGAACCACTTGAAAAGGGATTCATTAGACCTAATGTGTCACCTTAGGATGCTCTAGTGTTATTTCTTAAAAAGAAAGATGGGATAATAAGGCTGCGTATTGATTATAGGTAGTTAAATTGAGTTACCATGAAGAATAAATATCCTTTGCCAAGAATAAATGATTTGTTTGACCAGTTGCAAGGAGCATGAGTGTTTTCTAAAATTGACTTAAAATCAAGTTATTATGAATTTTTGGTGATGCCATTTTCTTTAACTAATGCACTAGCTGCATTTATGGCTCTTATGAACAAGTTGTTTTAGCCTTACTCAGATAGATTTGTGATTATTTTCATTGATGACATACTGGTGTAGTAAAAAAGCAAAGAGGAGCATGAACAACATCTGAGAATTGTATTGCAAATTTTGAGAGAAAAATAGATGCTTGCTAAATTTAACAAGTTTTTGGATTGATCATGTGGTATTTTTGGGACATCATTTATGAAAAGGACATAGAGGTGGATCTAAATAAAATTGAAGTAATAGTACAATGGGAAACCCCATAGAGTGTTGCATAAGTCTAAAGTTTCTTTAGACTAGCTGGATATTATCATTAATGTGTTGAAGATTTTTCACTTATAGCTTCTCCTTTGGCCAAGTCCCTTTGAAAAAATATAACATTTAAATGGTCTGAAGCATATAAGGAGAGTTCTGATGAATTAGAAAACATATTAACGTATGCTTTGGTGTTAGCCATTCCTATAGATAATGAAGGATTTATGGTTTATAGTGATGCCTCTCATCAAGGTTTAGGATGTGTTTTAATGCAAAAAGGTAAGGTAATTGCATATGCATCTAGACAACTGAAGTCTTATGAATTATTTTACCCAGTACATGACCTGGAACTTGTTGCCATTATGTTTGCTTTAAAAATATGGAGACATTACATGTATGGAGAAACTTTTCAAATATTTACATATCATAAGACCTTGAAGTATTTGTTAAGCTGAAAAGAATTAAACATTACATAGAGGCAGTGGTTAGAATTGCTAAAAGATTATGATTTCACTATTGAGTATCACCCAGGGAAGGGAAATGTAGTTACTGATGCTTTAAGTAGGAAATTAAAAACTAGTGTAACTCATTTACAAGTATTTTCACTATCTTATTTAGTTTAATTAAGAGCTATGAATGTGGAGCAAAATATATAAATAATAGGGGTATTGGTTGATACTTTTGAAGTGAGACCAATGTTGCATGATCGAATTAAATAAGCACAAGGTAAGGACCAAAGTTACTTAAAATGATTGAAATAGTAAAGTAGGGGAGGCATACTAATTTTGATATTCAAAATGATGCCTTGATGTTTGGATCTCATATTTGTGTGCCTAATGTTGATAACTTTCAAAGAGAAATCCTAGAAGAAGCAAATAATGCTCTATATGCCATGCATCCAAGAATGATAAAAATGTATAGTTCCCTGCGATCTCATTTTTGGTGGCCTAAAATGAATAAAGATATGACAACCTAAGTTTCAAAATGTTTGGCTTGTTAGCAGATCAAAGTAGAACATCAAGCATTGATGGGAAAATTGAAACCATTGATGATTCTGATATGGAAATAGGAAAAAAAACCATGGACTTTGTTTATGGGTTACCGAGAACTCTGAAAAAAATGATATTATATGGGTGATTATTGGTTGACTAACTAAGTCAGCTCATTCTTTGCCTATTTGATGGGCTAGTTCACTTAAGCACTTGGCTAAGAAATATATAAAAGAAATTGTTAGATTACATGGTGCCCCAATGTCCATTGTATCAAACTGAGATCTATGATTTACATCTCAATTTTGGGCCAGTTTGCAACAGGCCTTGGGTACCAAGTTGAGTTTCAGTACTACTTTTCATCCTTAGACAAATAGAAAATCAGAAAGTACAATTTAGACACTTGAAGACATGCTTTGAGCTTGTTTGATAGAGTTCAAAGGTGTATGGAGTGAATATATTGCTTTGATTGAAATTGCTTATAATAATCATTATCATAGTAGTTTCCATATGTCGCCATATGAATCTTTATATGGAAAAAAATGTTGAAGTCCTATCTATTGTGTAACATCCCTATCCACATTCATTAGCATTCTCACATGAACCTATTCATTGCATAAATGATTTGCAATCCCACATGAACATAATCATTGGATAAATGATCATTTAGATATATGAATTGGATAAACATAACGATGACACTTGCACCATTGCATTTGGGATACTTGAACATATATGTAATGTTTGTATAGTTCCATGGAAAATTATCTTATATTGTGTGCATGTTATAGTATCATAAATAATGGTGTTTTAGAGTTTATTTAAAAGTATAAGGAGCATATGGAGATTAGGAGATGAATGAAGGTGATGAAGGAGTGAAGAAGAGGGATAAAAAGGGGAAAAGTGAACTTCTAACCAATGGAAATGAGACACCATGATTTTGTCTTGTTACAATAGGTTTATAAGTGAAATTTTTCATCCTTTAGGATCAGAATAGAGAGGATAAACATGAAGGGCAACAAAAGAAAGAGAGAGCTAAAGAAGAAAGAAATAAAAGAGGAAGAAAGAAAAGAAGAAGAAGAAGAAGAAGAAGAAGAAGAAGAAGAAGAAGAAGAAGAAGAAGAAGAAGAATGAGAGGGAGAAGAGTGAGCTGCCTAGGAAGGAATCCTAAGCTTTTTTAATTCTAGGAAAATAGGTAATGTTGGACTAGGATAGTTAATCCTAAGTTTAGAACCTCTTTTGATTTTGACAAAGGAGATTGATCATTACTAATATTTTTATTAAGTGTTGATCTTGCAGAAAAATAAGTCTCGCAATTGCCAAAAATCAAACAGACTAAATCGC
>CATIWR010507841.1:0-20356 GCA_949677035.1 Omphalea diandra | reverse complement strand
TTATGAAGAATCCCCTAGTGCCATGAAGCATATGTTGGCCACCTCTCCTTCTTCCTCTTCTTCACTTGAGTCATCATCCCAAGTGACGGAGAAGCTTTTCTTCTTTTCTTTGTCCCATCTTTTCTTCTTCTTCAACTTGGGACATTCATACGTCATGTGCCCTTGTTTGCCACATTCATAGCATGTGACATCATTTGTTCTATCTTTTGGGCTTTGGGCTGATTTCTTGAAAACTCTTCTCTCTTTTCTCCTTCTTATCTATTCCTTGGTTCTCCTTGAGAGCATTGCTAGCTTTCTCCTTCTTTATCACTATCCTCTTCACTTGAGGATGTGTCTACTTTTTTCTCCCTTGTTGAAGCTTTGAGACCTATGGTTCTTTTTTCTGGTTTTTCACCTTGGCCCTTAGCTTCTTCATTTGCTCATCTTTTTGATTGGCCAACTCATGAGTCAAGAGCTTGCCAATGAGCACATCTATTGGGACCTTTCCAATCTATGGATTAGATTCTTGAATGCTGCACATCGTAGCCCCAAATTTGTCAAGAGGAAGAGTTTTAAGGATTTTGGTGTTTACCTCATAATTGGTGAGTGCTCTTCCAAACTTCTTCATATTGGTGACGATGGACAAGAGGCGATTGGTCATTTTTGTGATGTTTTTGTTATCCTTCATCATGAAGAGTTCCCATTCAGTGGCATACATCTCCAAACAGCTTGACTTGACTAAAGTTGTGACTTCATGATAGTTCTCTAGAGTCTTCCATATGGCATATGCAGTTTGACAATGTGGCATTCTCCCAATCTCTTCTTTCGAAAGTGAGCTTAGGAAAATGGCCATTGCTCTCTTGTTCTTGCCATGTGACTTTTGGTGAGCTTCAACCTATTCATCCCTTGGGATTAGTTCTTCATTACCATCCATAACTCTTATAGGAGGCTTCCATTCCTTGATTACTACATCCCAAAGGTCCACCACATCTGTGTCAAGATAAATCTCCATCCTATACTTCCAATGAGTATAGTCGGTTCCATCAAAATATGGCCTTAATTGTGAGTCGTTTACTTCTTATGCCATGATCTTGTTTCACCCAATGAAGGTTTGATTTTTGAAAACTAGGCTTTGATACCACTTATTGTCCCTAGGCACTAAGAATAGGGGTTGAATTGGTGAATAAAAATTTCAAAAACAAGGATAAAGGGTAGAAGAAAGAGTAGAAGAGAGACAACCAATTTATAGTGGTACGGGTATAATTGACCCTACGTCCACTCCCCAATTAATCAATTGGGTATTTCACTATCTCAATGGTGTTTTCAAGCTCACACCCAACTTATACAACTTGTGTTTTCATGGCTAACATAAAACCTTACAACAATATGTTTTTAGGCTAACACAAAACCTCACTTAAGTGTTTCACTAGGCTCACACTTAAACCTTTCTTGAAGTGTTTTTACAGGCTAACACAAAACCTCACAACTTGGTGTTTAATGCTCACACCTAACAATTACAATTTCATAAAGAAAATGAAGAAAATGAGTAGTAAAGATTGAGAGCTTTAATCACTTGTAATAAATTCCTTAGCAACCTTATTCATGGTTGTTTGGTGTAGTATTTATAGCCAAACTTCACCAAAGAGATGCTTCAGATCATAGCTCATCAAATTTTTGAGACATGCTTGACAGGTTTTGCATCAAATGCTTGTTAGGATGAAATCGCGGTCGCTACTGCATTTCGCGGTCGCAAAATCCAAATTCTTCAAGGGAAACCCCGTTTATGTCTAACGGCTAGTCCACATGGCAGCTTCTTATTAGTTCACCAGGAAAATATAGTCATTGTCTTTTACCTACTTTCAGAAGTCACAGTCACGAGTTTTCTTGCACAGGCCGCGATAGAGGACGCGAATCCATCTGCCAAAGTGGTCATCTTTCTTCCACAGGATTCACGGTCACTACCAACAAGGTGCCTCTACGAAATTTGACTTCCAATAGTCTTCTGAGACACTTGTCAAGTTGTGGTTGTAGACTTGCTTCCCTCTTGAGTTACTTTGAAATTCGCGGTCGCAACTAAGGCGTGACTTTCACCGCAAATTCGTCTGTCACATTTTGGCTTCTTCTTTTCCAAAGGTCACGGCTGAGAATGGCTCCGCGATTTCGCCTGCTTGAATTTCAGCATATCTTAACATGAGTCGTGGTCACAAATCTTAGATTGCAGTCGTGATTTACATGTCACTTTGGAGTTTATCAACTCCTTTCATTTCTTTTTGAGATATTTATTTATTTCTGCAAAATCAACACTTATTTGAAATATTAGTAATGATCAATCTACTTTGTCAAGATCAAAAGAGGTTGTAGACTTAGGATTAACCATCCTAGTCCAACATAAGACAATGCCTTTTTACATTTACCCTGAAGGACAAAGTGAAGGCATGGATTGATTCTTCATATCCTAGGAGTATCACTTCTTAGGATCAACTCTCTCAAGTCTTCTTGAGCAAATATTTCCCTCCATCAAAGATAGCTAGGTTTAGAAATAAGATCACAACTTATAGTCAATTGGATGGAGAAACTCTTAATGAAGCTTGGGAAAGGTTCAAAGACTTTTTAAAGAAAGGCCCTAACCATCAAATTTCGAAATGGTTAATAGTGCGCATTTTCTACAATGGGCTCTTTAGGTAAATCAAGATCACTATAGATGCAGCATCTGGGTGATCTTTGCTGGATAAAATAATAAATACAACCTATAAATTGACTGAGACAATGTTAAACAATAATTTCCAAGCTCATAAGAGTACTTTGCCAAAGAAAGTAGCGGTGATTAACAACATAAATGCCTTCCACATCTTAGAAGCTTAAGTATCCACCTTGTCTAAAAATTAAGTGCTTTTAATTATAATGTTGTGTCTTATCCTTTCTTACAGGTTATATGTGACTTTTATAAGGAGAGCAGGCATAAGAGTTTTAATTGCCAACAGGAAAATCCATTTGCTCAAGAACAAGTGAACTATGTGGGGAACTTCAACCATCAACCCAACTTTAATACCTATAACTCGTGTTCTTGTAATCACCTAAATTTCTCTTAATCTAATAATAATATCCTAAATCCTAAATATGCAGGACCACTTGGTTTCCAACCTCCACCGCCTAACTACTAACCTCAAGAAAAGAAAGTAAGCTTAGAAAAACTCTTAGACAAATTTATAGCCTCTAACAATACTACGTTAGAACAAGATGAATAGAAGTTGTAGAGAATTGAGTCCAAAATGGACCAAGGCAACAAAGTCACTCATCATCCAACCATAACCTCAAGGTCCAAGTTAGACAAATAACTAATAGTCTTAGTTCAAGATATTAAGGTGCCTTATCTAGTAACTCTGAAGTCAACCTAAAAGATCAAGAGGAAGCCATCACATTAAATAGTGATAAGGAGCTTTAAAAAAAAGTGGAGAGAGTGGCAAAAGAAGTGGGTGAGTAAGATAAAAAAAAAAAAAAAAAAAAAAAAAAGAGAGATAAAAGAGGGGACAAGCCTAAGGAAAATGTTAAACAATATACACCCTCCATTTCTTTCCCTTTAAAACTAAAGAAAAACTCAATAGACAAACAATTCACAAAATTCTTAGGTATGCCCAAAAAGATCCAAATCAACATAACATTTCTAGAGGTGCTTGCCCAAATCACTAAATACGTAAAGTTTATGAAGGACATACTGTTAAAGAAAAGTAAGTTAGAGGAATGTGAGAAAGTCACTTTAATCAATAAGTAAAGTGTCATCCTGCTTAATAAATTGCCTCAAAAATAGAAGATCTAAGGAGTTTTATAATGCCTTATGAAATTGGTCATGTTTCTTTTGAAAAAGCTTGTTGTTAACATAAATGTAATGCATTTATCTATTTTTGAAAAACTAGGTATTGGTGAGATGAAGTCTATCAAGATTTCCCTTCAACTCGCAGACCACCTTACCATTTACCCAAAGGGGATAGAGGAAGATGTGCTCACCAAAGTAAGTAAGTTCATAATCTTGGTTGACTTTATGGTTCTTGACATGGAAGTGGATAAAGATATCCCCTTACTTTTGCAATGACCATTCCTAGTGACCGAAGGAGCCTTAGTAGATGTTAGAGAAGGAATATTTACTTTACAAGTAAGAAATGGAGGAGGTCATTTTTAACATCTATAAGCCTATAGAGGATGAATGATTTGATGTCATAGAGGAATGCACCAAGGAAGCTTTTCAAGAAAGAGAAGAAACTTTAGAAGTTGAAAAGGTAGCCTTCGTAAACATAAAGGAAGAAAAAGAAATAAGATGTCATAAAGGTGAGTTCACTAACTCTAGAAGTTTGTGATGCTCCTTCTTCTTCATTTCTTATTGAGCCTTTAGACTTTGAGAAATACCTTGGGATAACCCCACCTTTCAATCTTAAACCTCCTTAACTTAAGCTTAAACCTTTACCCCCCTTACCTTGGGTATGCCTTTTTGGGGAGAGATCCTTTTTGGTCATCATCTTTAATGAGCAGACATAAACCCTAGAGGAAAAACTATTAAAGGTGTTAAAAAAAATAGGATTAAAGACTTTGAGTGGACCATAGTAGACATTAGTTAGGATTAGTTTATAATTTCTATACATAAAATTTTAATAGAAGAAAATCGCAAACTCACTATAGAACACAAAAGGCAGCTTAATGTACAGTAAGTGGTTAGGAAGGAAGTAGTGAAATTGCTAGATGCGGGGAACATCTAGCCCATTTTGGATAGCCCATAGGTTAGTCTAGATCAAGTAATTCCTAAGAAAAGAGGGATGACGGTTATGACCAATGATAATAATGAACTTATCCCTCCTAAGACCGTGACAGGGTAGAAAGTGTATTAATTATAAGAAGCTAAATGTGACAACCCATAAGGATCACTTTCCTTTACCATTTATTGATCAAATGTTGGAAAGACTTATAGGTTATATATACTACTACTTCTTACATGGGTACTCAGACTATTACCAAATACAAATAGCACTAGAAGATCAAAAGAAGACAACATTTATGTGCTTATATGGTACTTTTGCTTGTAGGCCTAAGCCTTTTGGGTAATGCATCAGCCACTTTTAAAGGATGTATGACAACCATATTTTTCTAAAATGGAGGAAACAATAGTAAAAATATTTATGGATGACTTCTTTATTTTTGGTGATACTTTTAATAGTTGTTTAGCTAACCTTGACATTAATTGAAAAAAGAAACATGAAATTGAATGGAAGAAAAACAGAAAATCAAAGATTTTGCAAAGTACCTTGATTTGAGGAATTTTTGCAAAAGTATGCAATTTTGATGGAATTTGAATATGATTTTTTACTATATGGTATATGATGATGAAACAAACTATTTAAATGAAGAAACAATGAAAATAAATGAATTTGAATGCAATAATTGAGATGAGGTCGAATTAGAGAAGAAAGATGAAGAATGTGATTTGATGAAGCAAGAATAAGAAAGATAGATACGTTTAATCTTGAATTACCTTGGCTCTAATACAAAATATACGAATAAGGTTGGTTAGATCCTTACTTATATGCAAACACAAGTCCCAAGCTTTAATTCAAAGATCAAAATAAGATAATTCCTTAAATCCTAGCTAGATCTCTAGAAAACTTATTTCTAGCAACCTCAATTACAAAGATTTAAGTTATGTTAATCTTAACCTCAAATTAACTAAGCAATTTAATACCTAGATTAAATAATTTTGTGAAATTATCAAGCAATCAATCAACAACACCTCAGAACTTAGAAAGAGAATTTAATCTCATAAGCAAAATTGCTAAAAGAAATATTATTCATTGAATGCCTTTCTTGGTTGAATATAAGAGGCTATTTATAGCCTTTACAAAGCTTAAAGAAACCCTAAGAAACACTTCCTACTTTGGTCCTACAAGCCTTGGTCGGATATAGCTTCCTAATTCTTTAAGAAAAAGATAATTTAAACTAAATAGGAAAACTAAAGAACATTATGATTGGTTAACATGATTGGACCAAGATATTTTCCTAATTAGGGAACTATAAGGGAAGTAAAGTCTTGGGCCTTTCCATCTGTTAGGCTCCATTGGATCAAGTTTAATGCCCCTTTAAAGAGTCCAAGCTTCCATCTCTAAGTAATTGGGCTTCACATATCCTTTGTTCTTATCGGGCCAATCCAATTGTTATTCTTATTTCATGAATGCTCTAATTGCTTCCTTGAACTTCTTTAACCTTCCTTTTGTGATTAGACCTTGAAGTTAAAATGGATCTTTGGGCTTGCCTTGGATGGTTGCATCATCCGATTTAGATATGAGATATTAGCCAAGATAAAGGAATGGGGATTCTAGAAGGTCACTGGTATGGACAATTATTCAATGAATAGACTAATTTCAAAAGTAACTGGTTAGAGGAAATGAAGCATATTCTGGGATCTATCATATTAAAAAAACCAACCTAGCATGCACATTGAGAAGAATGTTTTAGATAATGTGTTTAATACGTTGATGAATGTGGAAGGAAAAACCAAAGATAATGCCAAATTAAGGGAAGATTTGAAACAGTTTTATTTAAGAGCAGAATTAGATCTCCTATAATTGGAAAATATCCTAAAGCCTGTTACACTCTTAGCAAATGAGGAAAAGTAACTCTATGTGAATGGGTTAAAGGATTGAGATTTCCATATGGATATTTCTCAAATATGGGTAGATGTGTGGGTATGTAAAAACTTAAGTTATTTAGGATGAAAATTCATTATTATCATGTGTTCAGCTTCCTGTGCGCACTACTTTGAGCCCCACATTAATACACGACATCAAAAAGTACCCCGAAATAATAATAAATGTAGAAGGGATTATGAAGAATATAATGGGATGTTTAGTACCTCAGATCTGTAGGTCGCCCATTAGGAGTGTTCAAAAAAAGAATGCTTACTGACAAAGAATATCATGTTGCACACATGTGCATTCTATTTAATTGTGAGGAAGTAACACCTTTTATTGAGTAAGAATTCACCTCTATTTTTATTTAACAATGATAATATGGAATTACACTTGTATATATTAATGTATATTGATTTCTATATATAATGTGAAGAGTTACGTGTTAGGGTTCTAACAAAATAAAGCAATAACTACTAATAATCAAGTTGATGCGCATATGGAGAATGATTTTACGATTTAGTTCAATCAATATCTGAGGGCATAAAATGCATGATAACTATTCATTTTCAAGTATGTGTAACATAATTTAATGCTTAGTTATTAAATTAATATAAATTGTAGGCACATAATTGATCAAATAGTGTTACCAACATTTTAATTGAGCATTTGGCAAAAGGTCCATTATGTACTATAAAGTCATACCATGGATATTATGTTAATGAATATAAATTTCACTCTAAAGCATATGGTTCTAATAGAGCAACTAATAATTATGGGGTTTTCATAAAGGGTACAAATTATAGTGCTAATGAGAGTGACTGCTATGGTCAATTAACTGAAGTTCTAGAGTTAGAGTATCTTGCACTACCCTATAAGAGAACTATTATATTCAACTACAAGAGGTTTGATCCTAGATCAAATGTTGGTATGATAGTTCATAAGCAATACAAACTTGTTTACGTTAACTATAAAAAAAGATTCAATAAGTATAAATCATTTGTCCTTGTGTCACAAGCTACACAAGTGTATTATGTCATAAATCCTAGCTTAAAGTGGGACAAAAATGATTGGTGGGTTGTTTACAAAATAAAAGCTAGATCTATGGTAGAAGTTCTAACTATCAATAGTGAACCTTTCCAAAATGATGACATAAAGATTCATGAAATTGACCTTCAAGTTCAAGATTAATAAATGAGTTTGATTGATCCAATGGGTTCATTTGTTGGCATTACCAATAGTGACAATGAAGACAATGCGTCAGAAAATGAAGAATTATATGATGATGATGATGATGATGACGATGATGATAATAATGATGATGTTAATTTACATAACGTCAATAACGATTAGAGTTAGTGTTATCACAGCTCCTTTTGTAATATTTTTATTAAATTGCTTGAATGTAATTGAATTTCTAAACATACGTATTTATATATTTCAAAAGATACGAGGGAATGATCGATATCATAGGAGTTCATTAGGTTGAGGTGCTACACAAGGTACTAGTTGAGGCCAACATGATAGGCCTTCTTCTTTGTCACCTTATGCACCATTGTTTGATCAGTCCACTTCATCACCTCTGGCTTCACCAGTTATAGCATCACTTACATATTTTTTGCCTCCATCACCTCTTTCACCATCTGCTACACCTGCACAGTCTTCTGCCTATGATACTTTTACTACATCTACAATTTATCCTTCATTGTCTCATCGATCTAGGATATAAGTCGTTGGTACTAGGTATGTTGTTATAATCATCTCAATATATATATATATATATATATATATATATATATATATATATATATATATATAATTATTTATTTATTTATATGTTGGTTATATATTATGTAACTGTGCATTTTTTTTCCAGTTTAATCCTAGGAAATTGATGTTCTAGTTGCATTTCCTCAAAAGAATCATTTGGACCCTGAAGGCTATACTTGGAATACGGTATCGGTGAACACCAACGATTTCTACTGGGAGGAGCTCAACATACAATTTAATTTTTTCTTAATACAATGTATGTGCTCATATATTTTTCTTATATTACAATTTTTTTTTTTTGGATGCCATTATAGAGATAGTGGATAAAATTGCATGGGAGCATACAACTGCTAGGCGATATTCAAATTGTTTATCCCATTAGAGACATGGTAATAGGCCAGAATGTATCTCCTAAGATATTTAAAATTTATGGAAGCAGAAATGGGATGTGCCAGAAGTTTAAGCTTGTTTGCCCAAGCTTCTAGGAACAAACGCATAAAGCCTATTAGTGTTGGTACTGGTTCGTCTCACCATAAAGCCGATTCCAGACTATTCAGTAAGCACTTCATGGATTCAGTTAGTTTATTTATTTATTTTTTATTTAATTATAAAATGTTTTTATTAAAATAATAAAATTTTGTTTTAGGAGAAAGAATTGAAATGTCTAGCCACAAATTATGAGGTTTTTAAGAAGACACATATTAAGAAGAGCGACAATCAATTTGTTGATAAAAAATCACATGACACCAATGTGAGTTTAAAAAAATAAGTGCACTATTTTTCATTTTCAAAAAATTAGTATTATAATAACTTTAATCATAATTCATAATCATTATTCATATTTACCAGGCTACAGTAAAGAAAGGTATTGTTGACGCTAGTTCACAAATACCATAGGGTTCTATGGAAACTCAAGTGGTCAACATTGACGAGGTGTACATGAATGTTCTTAAAGGATTTAAGAAGAGCAGAGTCTATAGACTTAGCTCCAAGGTGACATCGAGTCATCCCTTTTCTTACGCTAACTCTTACTCAACCACATCACATATGACTCCAAGTCCAGAATTAGTGTCACGCATTAAGATGCGGGTTCGTGATGAGGTTTGAGGTGAGTTTCAATTCAACTTCAGCTCGAGTTTGATCAACGGTTTACTACCATATAGCAGAGCATGCAGCAGACACTAACTTCTATGTTAGTTAACATGCATTATCAAATTCTACCAAAAGCACCTTCGCCTCCAAAGAACGATTATTTTGTGGAGTCAAAGGACTAGGGCAAAAATATTTTTTTTTTTTTTATACATTTATGAGTCTTATATGTACAATGTTATTATAAACATAATAAAATTTATTTTAATTTTAACAAATAAATATTTTTTATAAATTGTGTTCCTTTTAATATTAATTTTTAATCCAATTTCAAATAAAAATACAAATAAAAATTAATAATATCAAAATTTTAACATAAAAAATACTAAACAAAATTTTAGCGACATATTAGAGATGAAATACTCACAAATTGTGACAGAATTACAGTGGAAATCTGCTATATTAACAACAGATTAGCGGTGAAATTTTTCATCACTAAGGTTAAGGAAGGAATAGCGATGAAAATTTCCCTTGTTATTTCATCGCTAATCTTAGTGAGGGAATTGCAAAAAAAATTTAATTGTTAAAATTCTATCTTTAACTTAGCAATGAAAAATTTCATCGTTATGTTGTTGTTAAGCATAATGAGGGAATAATGATGAAAATTTTCATCACTATTCCTTCTCTAACATTAGTGACGGACTGAAAAATTTTGTTACTAAGCCTTGGCAATGACTATTTAGCTACTAACACAATTTTGTCCCTAGTCCATTGCTAAGTTATCTTAGCAATGGAATCTACCTCTTTAGCAATGAAAAATTTTGTTGCTAAATAGACAAATTTTTATAGTGCATTCATCATGCACATTCGAGGCAATAGGCATGACCCTTATGAGTATTGCTTTTATGTATTTTTTGTGTTTATTTGCTTATTCTTAGTTATGGTTAATGATGTTGTGTTCATTTATAGATTCCCTACATCTAAGCTAAGGTTATGTTTGACCTCATAGTGGTGCTTAATAGAGATGCAAGTTATGTATGCATAAGTATGATTGTGTTAGTGTATGGATTTATATCCTAGCCATCCTTAATCCTTGTGTATTTTTATTAGAGGTGGCCTATTACCAAGCTTGGGAGTTATAAGAGACATAGAAGCAGCAAGTAAAAATTCAAGCCTAGATGGAGTAGTGGGTCCCTTCCAAGTCAGAGGACCATGTTAGTAGATCGAAGGATGAGGGTTGAGTTAGCCATTATCACCTGTTTTATGTTAGATTTTAGGTTTTTTTTTCTTCTTTTCCACCTTTAGAGCTATTTGACATTTTAGAATTGTAAAACAATTATCAACCAAGTTTTAAGGTACTTTTTTTATGTCATTTAGATTATTAGGACTTTAAGAGATTTGAGGTGAACACATTATTGTTTTTTTATATCTCAACTCTTTTGAAAATAAAGGTTCATTTCTTCTTTTTTTATGCTCTACTTATGATTTGGAGAAGGATTCTACAATTCTTGTATATTGTATTTGCTTGTAGTCTTTAAAATAGGTGTAGCTAGATTTAGATGCTTAAAATGCAAGGATGACTGCTGAAAATTTTACTAGAAAAATGGTATGTACAAACTATTAAGTTGTTTGTAGATGCCAATAGTTATTTGTATAAATAGCTTAAGAAATCTGCTTAACCGATTATTACTATTTACATCTATCAAGGACTATTCACCTTCCCTTCTATAAAAACACCTTCCTCAATTTTCATGCCTAGACCTACTAGTTTTACACTTTTAATCATGACAAAAGCATTTCTAAAGTCACACCCATCCCAAAATTGGTCTGATCTACCTTTGGGTGGGTCTTAAGGCCCTTCGTTACCCTTCATTAGTCTATATCAACATAGACTTTCTTTGGATGACTTGTGACTGATGGGATCCCATCATCCACTCTTTCCATTTTAGGAAAAATATAATTTGTATCATACTAGAAGGAATTTATAACCATTCTCAACTGTCAAATTACAGATGTAGACTAGATTGCACTACCTTGCTTAAGTTATCCACACATTCGAAAAATGATGGAACTATTTGACTTGCGATATGATGAGATGCCTAGGTATACTTTAGGAGAAAAGAAGATCCTCACATCCCTTTTTCTCACTCTTCACTCCACTAGGGGTCATGTTAGGGCAGCACAAGCTTGCATTCTAACTGTTGTTTAGATGAAAGAGTTCATGTTGCAAAAAGATGATGGAAATATTGACTTACAAATCATGGCCCTTATTAAAGGAATAAAGCTAGGGCAAACACTACTCCAAACAATTCTTGGTGAAACCATAATAGACTTAGATGAGTGTCACTCAACATTAATGAGTCTTGCATTGGGAGTCCATTATTGCTTTAGGTATTAGTTTCTTTTGTAGCCTGTTATTTATTTATATATTTATTTATTTATCTATTTATTTATTTATTATTATTACCCTAACTTATGCTTGAATCACCTTTGTGGGTTTTCAATTCAATGGGCTACTCACTTTTACTTATGTTACTCTCTTGAGTTTTTGAACTAACAAGCTTTTCTTATATTTTTTTCTTTAATTTTCTTTAATTTTTTTAGATATGGCTATAAGAGAAACTAGGTTTGTTAGATATCCTAATTATAGATTCTAGGCATTATTTCCCACATTACCACTCAAACTGCTATTTGTTAAGGCTTGCCTTCATCATGGTTGAATGTATTGGGTGGTTGCCTTGCATTATCAACTCTGATATTTGTTGGACTTGTCGCTAATAGAAGCTAACTAACAACACTTTTAAATACATATGAAGGATTTCATAATTATCCTAGCTCTATCATCTAGTATTTTTTATGATCCATCCATAGTCCGTTATTAGTTCGTGGTCGTATAAGATGCAGTGGGCTTTAATCCATCTTTTACTAAAGGACCTTTGAGCTAGCACTTTTTGGATAAATTAGAGGCCACTTGGGCTAATCACTATATCTACCACATCTTTTTGGTTAAGACCTCTATCTCTGATGATGCTGACTTTGAGTCTTCGTTGAACAACAGTTAATGGGATAGGACTCTTATCATTTACAATAATAATAAGCATAAGGAGAAAAAGAAACTTGTATTTCTTTTTGTTTAATGAAATGTCTAACAAAGGTTACTTTCATTATGAAAATGAATTTCCATTTGAATTATGCTTATCGTGAATCATTACAAGTTGCTTATCATATATTAATTTAATGCAAGATCACAACTTTTAATAATGGCACATTAGATCATCTGATCATCTCGTTCAATGCCTTTGACTTGCTAGTTTTTAGTCCTTCATCCTTGCCATTTGATTGCCATGTCTCATTATGTCATTTTGTTATTAGCTTTCCTTGTGGTCATTCACACTCTTTCGACTTTTACTATTTATTACATATTTTATGTCCTAATTTTTGCCTAAGTCACCCTTTTGGGTTTTTAACTTAATGGACTCACTATTTTTTTTTTATTTTTTCTTTTTCTTTCTTCTCTTCTTCCTCTTCTTTTTTTTTTTTTTTGCTTAACCACATAAGGACCTTCCTAGCTTGGCTTGAACTTTCCATGAGGATCTTGGGCTTATGGCCACATTGTCTTTAATACTAAATCACTAACCTTTATTGTGTTTACCTTGACTCTTTCGTTAAAGGTTTACATAATCCTAGCTTAGTATAACTAAATGTGGTAGTGAGTTTTCAATCTCTTTTCATTCAATAAAACTAGTTATTCAAATCGATTACTTACCCACTAATACTTAGGAATCTTTGTCTCCTCTAACACCAGAAGAGATTTCACCTCCATTTCTACCAGTAACATCGCTAGTTCAACCAAATTGGAAGGCCCCTATATGTTAAAACTGTAAGCATCAGGTTTTAGATGTCAGGATGAAAGGCCGATGATGAAAATCATTGGAAATATTCGCTAGAATGGAAGAGGAATTTCTAAAGAAAGTGAAACAAGGCCTTATGATACCTTAGAAAAATGCAAAAAAACTAAGCCCACCACCAAACCCAAGTCGAACCCAAGCTCAAATCCCAAGCTATCAGCATGGATTAATAGGTTGTACAGCCCACCACTAGGTTGTACAGCCCTCCTTTAAACCCTAATAAGAGAACCTTCTGGAACTGGTCCTTCCTTAAATCCTAGTACAGCCTTCCAAGTTGGATGTATAACCCAACCATGGTTGTACATGCTATATGCAAACCCTAAAATCTAGAAGATTCACCTCCTTCTCGATGATTAAAGACCAACATGGTGCAACCAAAACCTTTTATGGCTCTGGTACACCTTTCTTTTCCTATAAATCCCTCCTCATTTAACAAAAATGGAGAGACTTAGAAAACCTTGGCGTTACTCTACCAAATGTTCTCCACAATCACCCTTAGCATAGAAACCCTAAATTCCAACTCATTCTAATCATTCCTAAGGTATAAAAAGGTTGGAACTTCATATCATTTATGCATTTCCTAAAAATTTTAGAGGACATAAAACACACAATGAGCCTTTAAAGGCAAACGAGCATCTAATAAGGCATTCAAAACTCCTTTTTTGTTCCCTTCTTCTCTTTCCCATTCTTTTTTTCTCTTTGTAACATCCTCAACCCAAATCATATGCATTTTAAATTACATTATATTTGAATATATGCATTGGATAAATAATAATTTAGGCATGTAAACTTGGAGAAACACAACAATGACACTTACAATGTTGCATTTGGGATACTTGAACATATATGTAATGTTTGTATAGTTGCATGGCCAATTGTCTTATGTTGTGTGCATGTTATAACATCATAAATAATGGTATTATAGAGCTTATTTAAGAGTATAAGGAGCAATTAGGGATTAAAAGATGGATGAAGGTGCTTAAGGATTGAAGAAGAGTGACTAAAAGAGGAAAAGTAAACTTCTAACCAATGGAAATGAAGCACCATGATTTTATATTGTTATAATAAGTTTATATCTGATAATTAGGGTCAGATTATTTACAAAAACTAAGAGGTATTGTAGAAAAGAGAGAGAGAGAGAGAGAGAGAGAGAGAGAGAGAGAGAGCTAAGGAAGAAAGAAAGGAAAGAAAAAGAAGAAGAAGAAGAAGAAGAAGAAGAAGAAGAAGAAGAAGAAGAAAGGGAGAAGAGTGAGCTGCCTAAGGTTTTCAAATTCTGGCATAATAGGTAAGTTAATTTATCTCCTTATTAAATGAAATTAACCTCTCATGACATGTTAATCATGCATGGTTAGTGAGAATTATGGAGTAATTGAGGTAGAGCTCTTGGATGGAAGTTGTAATCCAAGAGAACAAGAGCTGATTCTGTTGGTTTTGCTGTTAGAATAGAATTTTGTACCTATGATTTCATAACCCTACAAGAGGAATTAGGGAAAGTGAAAAATATGAAAGTTGTAGCTTTATATCTCATATAAATTTATATGAAACTGTTTTTCTTGATTTCATGTATGTGAGGAGATATGACTACTTTAGTAGGACTGGGTCAAATCCGAACCAAGATGATCTTAGTCTTCTATTTTCTTATATTTTGATGGCTTTACGTTCTGATTTTGACAAAGTGTAAAATACAAAATTTGTAAGGTTATGTCCTCTCTAAATACTTGTAAATTATTTTTGATTGATTTTCTATGTGGAAGAGATATGGCTCATTGATTGGAACTGATCCTGTACCGGGATGAAACCTCACATTTCTTTTAATTCTATTTTCCAAGAATTTGATGCCCATAGATTCAGACTTTGATAGTGGTCCAAACTTGAAAGTTGTATATTTATATCTGAACTACATGCCTCTGAAATATTGTTGCCAAATCCAGCATGGTTGTTGAGATATTGTCCCTTCATCATGACTGCTTGTCAACATGTTACAAACCTGCTCACCCTGAGATTTGGTCTTTTATTTTGGTGACTTTATAGACTGAATTAGACAATGAGTAAAACATGAAAAATGTTCCTTTATATGTTTTGTAATTAGTGGTAGATTATTATTACAACTGGATTGGTACAATTTGAGATACACCCAAGAATGTAAGACCTACTCAGACTGAGATGACATTTACAATAAGGCAAAATTCAAAAATTCACCACATTTTCTATGTGTCTGATATTGGCTTAGATTTGAATATGTTGTATCATTATGTGTCCAGTTTTTTTGAAAAAAAAAAGAATCAAGTAAATTGGATGAGTATATCTAGAGTTATTGTTGTGAGAGTATAGTAAGCTCAGGCTGCCATATAAGGAAAATATGCATAAATACTTTATCAAGCCATAGTTGCATAACAAGATGAAAATCTTACTTTATCATCTTGAATTGATTTGGTGTATTAAAATAGGTCTTTGAGGCTTTGAAGATAATATAGGAAATAAGCCAAGACCATCCACGACTAAATAAACATGAAGGAGGAAGTAAGTAAATAGCTAATGGTATTATATGTGTGATTGGTTAAATGCCATGAACTTATTCTCAATGGAATGAAATGTTGTTTAGTATGGTGATATTGTGGCATACATAGATGAAAGATTGTTATATTCTCGATTTATTTATTTTCATGAGATGTTGATAAATTATGACTTGAGAATGGGAGTATGTGGTGATATGAGCTTCCAAGGTTACGAGTGTTATTATTAGTCATTATATTGTTGAAATTTTTATTAGAATTATAGTTGATTGGTTGAAAGGCTAATACTTGATGTTGTTGGCAAGTAAAACTATTCGATAGCCTGTGTGGCAAATATATATATATATATATATATAGTAGTCTGTGTGGCGATAATATTTGATAGTCTGTGTGGCGATAATATTTGATAGCCTGTGTGGCAATAATATATATAATAGCCTATGTGGCGATAACATTTGATAACATGTGTGGCAAATATATATATAATAGCATGTGTGGTGATAACATTTGATAGTCTGTGTAGCAATAACATTTGATAACCTTTGTGGCCATAATATATATAATAGTATGAGTGGCGATAATATTTGATAGCATGTGTGGCAAATATATATATAATAGCCTGTGTGGCAATAACATTTGATAGCCTATGTGGCAATAACATTTGATAGCCTGTGTGGCGATAACATTTCATAACCTGTGTGGCAATAACATTTGATAGCCTGTGTGGCGATGAGATCCAAAGCCTGTGTTGCAATAATATTTATAGCCTATGTGGCAGTAATTTATGACAGGATGTGTGGCAATAACCTTTGACAGCCTATGTGGCATTTAAGAGTAAAGACTCTTTATTTTGTACATGGATATGATGATGAGTTATTAATAATTAAATGTTTGTTATGTTATTTGAGATTGAAGTATCATTATGCATTTACTTACTAAGTATGCAAACTCGCTCTCTTGGATAAAATTTTATTTCAGGAAGAGTAGACTAAAGACTGTGTCCAGTTAAATTTCGAGGTTGTTGTCTAGCAGTCTAAAAGAAGTTGGGCCAGTATGCAGTCTATTAGTATTCCAACTCGTTTAGCCATGTATACTTTATTGTAATTAGTTACTATGTTGTGAACAAGAGACATAGTGTGAGAAAAAAATATGATAAATAAATAATAATTGAAATCAAGTCTTTTAACGGTAATGGATAGACTGAAAGAAGTTTAATGACGATTTAAATGGGATGTCACATTTAGTGGTATCAAAGCGGGTAAATGATTTTGTAGACATGTGTAATATGAATGTGATATATATGATATTTGCATCATGTTAATTCTTACATGCATTGGCATATAGGAGGAGTTTGGATGCACCTGATAGAGTTCATGTTGGCCCAAAGGTTAGAGATGAGTCAGTTGAGTCTATTCATGCACGTGAGCATGTTAACCATGTTGCAGAGAATCTTGAGATGTCAGGAAATATTTCAGTTGTGGGTGTAAACCCAAATATCATGCAGTTTGTTGAGATGATGCAGAGATTGGCAATATAAGCATATGCAGGACCTTCTGTAGACAAGAATTATGATAGATTAAGGAAGCAAGGAGCAATTGACTTTAAGGGCACTACTGATCCTGCTAAGGCTGAAGAGTGGCTTAGAAGAACTGAGAGAATCTTTAATAGGCTTGAATGTACCCCAGAGCAAAAGCTGAAGTATGCAGTATCATTGCTTCAAAAGAATGCATTAGACTGGTGGGAGACTATTCCAGCTAGCACTGCCCAACCGATGACTATGGCGTGGAGTGATTTTTTAAGGGAGTTTGCAAACAAATACACACCAGTAGTATACATAGACAAGAAGAAGATGGAGTTTTTCCAATTACAGCAAAATGATATGACAGTGGTAGACTATGAAGTACAATTTGTTAAACTCTCAAGATATGCCCTAGAGTATATAGCTACGGAGTAATTGAAGTGCCAGAAATTTGAGAGGGGGTTAATGTTAGAAATTCGAGATCGATTAGCAGTGAAACTAGCGAAATATACTTCATTATTAGCAGCAACTATCCGCGCTGAGGAGGTGATCTAAGAGAAGAATGCAGTTGAGGCAAAGAGAAGTTACACAGGGTAGAGTGGAGAACCAAATAGAGCAATAAAAAGAGGTGGTTTCACATCATCTAGGGGATTGGGATTTCAAGGATTTATTGGTAATCAAAGAGGCAAAGGCCAGAGTCATCCTGGTAGATCCGTATCCATGGCACTGGGTAGAGGCAGCTATGGAAGTTTTGAAGGCTCAGAGGGTAAGAGAGGACCTATGGGCATACCGAGTAGAGGTGTAGCGCAATTTGTAATAATTATGGAAGAACTCATTATGAAGAGTGTTGGGGACCTAAAAGGCTTACTTGCTATACTTGTAGACAACCAGGCCATATGAGTCGAGATTATCCAATGGCAGGTTCGATTAGAGGGGAATCTCCTGCAATTGGGAAGAGTAGTGTTGGGGAGAATTTATATGACACAAGCAGGAGCAAAGGGCGAGGTAAAGGTCAAGGAGGACATGGTGGGCCAACTTCAGGTTTTAGTAGGGGACAGGCAGCCCAAACTCAACCACTGGCTAGAGTTTATGTTATCACTCGTTAAGAGGCTCCAACAGCACCTGGAGTTGTTTCTGGTACAATTGCTATTTGTAAAGTAAATATTTATGTTTTGATAGACCTAAGATCCACATATTCATTTATGTCTTTATAATTTGCATCACGGGTACATGTGGTAGTTGAATCTTTAGGATATGATTTAGGCATTTTGATGCCTACTAGAGGTAGTGTGATCGTAAATAAAGTGTGTAGAACTTGTCATGTGCTAGTGTGTGGTGTTATATTGGCTGCAGTTTTAATATTGATGAACTTTAAGGAATTCGATGTTATTTTGGGGATGGACTGGTTAGCAAAACATCATGCAGTTTTAGATTGTCATACTAAAGAATTGATTATCAGATCTTCAAGACAATTAAGAGTTATATTTGTTAGGGAGTGCAAAATCATTCCGACTTGTTTAATCTCAACTATTCAGGCTTTTCAACTAATCAAAGGAGGTTGTGATGCATTTCTAGCAAGTGTGGTTGACATTAGTGTTCTTAGTTTGGGTTTGGCAGATATTCCTATAGTGAGAGAATTTCCAGAAGTGTTTCTTGATGATTTACCGAGTTTGCCACCACATAGAGAAGTTTATTTTAATATTGAGACCTTGCCAGGAGTGGCACCTATTTCTATTGCACCATATCAAATGGCAACAGTGGAACTGTAAGAATTAAAGAAACAATTAGCAGAATTGTTACAAAAAGGTTTCATTCGACCTAGTATATCTCCTTGGGGGGCACCAGTGTTATTTGTGAAGAAAAAGGATGGGAGTTTGCGATTGTGTATTGATTATAGGCAACTAAATTGAGTAACAGTAAAGAATAAATATCCCTTATCGAGAATTGATGACTTCTTTGACCAACTTCAAGGAGCAACGATATTTTCAAAAATTGATTTGAGATCTGGGTATTGGCAGTTGGGGTTGCTGAGCCAGAAATTCCAAAAACTGCTTTTCATACTAGGTATGGTCACTATGAGTTCCTTGTTATGACTTTTGGGTTAATTAGTGCACCGACAGCATTTATGGTCTTAATGAATCGTACCTTCCAGCAATATCTTGATCAGTTCGTAATTGTGTTCATTGATGACATTCTCATATACTCACAAAATCATGAGGAGCACGAGCAACATTTGAGAATAATATTGCATATCTTAAAGGAAAAACAACTATATGCCAAATTGAAAAAATGCGACTTTTGGATGGAACAAGTGATATTTTTAAGGCATATTGTGTCTAGACATGGTGTTCAACCTGATCCAGCTAAGGCGAAAGCCATTTTGGAGTGGGATCCACCCAAAAATGTATCAGAGGTACATAGTTTTCTTGGGTTGGCTGGTTATTATAGACGATTTGTAGAAGGATTCTCCATTATTGTTGGGCCACAGATAAAATTATTATGAAAGAATGTAGCATTTAAATGGAGTGATCAATGTCATCAAAGTTTTAAGGAACTAAAGAAGAGATTAACTACGGCACCGATATTGACATTACCATTAACAAATGGTGGATTAGTGGTGTACACTAATGCATCAGGATGCAGGTTAGGTTATGTGTAACATCCCTAGCCACATTCATTGGCATTATCACATGAACATATGCATTAGATAAATAATCATTTAGAAGTACCGTTGCATTTGGGGACACTTGAACATTTAGAAGCACCCTTGCATTTGGGGACACTTGAACATATATGTAGCGTTTGTATAGTTGCATGGCAAATTGTTTTATGTTGTGTGCATGTTATAGTATCATAAATAATGGTGTTTTAGAGCTTAATTAAAAGTATAAGGAGTATCTAGGAATTAGGAGA
>CATIWR010507781.1:0-39429 GCA_949677035.1 Omphalea diandra | reverse complement strand
ATTGGTTTATTCAGTTATACTTTTTAAAAAATTTGGTTTTAGGTTTTTGGTTCGGTTTTTTATATAGAAAACAGAAAAAAATTGAATTAACTGAAGTAATTAATAAATCAAACCCATTTGAATCGAACCAAATTTAAAATACATGTAATTTAATTGAAACAACCGGAACCGAACTGAACTTTTTATAAGATCGATTCAATTTAGTTTATAAACACATAAATTTCAATTTAATAGGATCGTTTAATTCAGTTTTTTAAAAAATTTCAGTTCAGTTCGATTTTAATAATCATAATTTGGTTTATTAAAATTTGGCAAAAAATCGAACCAAAGTTGCTTAATTTGTTCTCATTTTCACTCAAAAATTCCCGGGTAATATTTCAAAATTTAAACAATATATTTAAAAATATTTTTGTTACATTTTAATATTTAAAAAATATAAATTAATCTATAAATATATTTTTTTAACATTTCAAATATAAAAATAATTTTAGAATTTATTTGTATTAACATTATATTTATCATTATATAAAATTTAATTTCATATAAAATCAATTAAATAATAATAATTATTTTTTTTATCATTATACAATACAATTATATATTCAAATGTTTTATTTAATAAAAGGTAAAATTGAAAATATATTACATATTCTTTTTCTTTCCTTCCATAGTTGGTTATCCAATCAAGGAAAAATAAAAATTATTTTTCTTTCCCTCCTTTTTATCCAAGCATGAGGAAGAAAAATAAAAAGAAAAAATAAAATTTATTTTACTTCCTTACTTTCTTTCCTTTCTATGAAATTTTGTCAATCACAGGCTAAGGGGCTATTTATTTAGAATTGGATGTTTGTTTTCAAATCAAACAAAAAGTGTTAAAAACAGAACTGATATGACGAATTTTCTATTAAAAATTTGGGTTCATCTAAGAATTTTTCGTAGTAAAAGCAGTCCGCCTGAAGCTTCTATAGTCAATGTCCCAAGCGCACAGCCAAAAAAATTTCGCAAGGATTTTGGATCCAAATATCTGACCGTTAGCTGATCCTATTATTTATCACAAAGGCCATTCCCAAGTGATGCAAACTTCATTTTTTTTTTTGGTTCTCTTTTTTCAATCATTAGACTAGCTGTATAAATTCAACAGATTTTAAGGAATTTTTTAAAAGATAATGTTATTTGACTTAAATTAAAATGTAATATTAAGTGTAAAATAAATATTTAATATTATTTATTAGTAATAATTTTATGATAATTATGTGTTTTCTATATAAATTTAAATTTTACTAAAAATTATTTTAATCTTGTTTTCTATTTCATATTTGGATGCACATATCTTGTCTCCAGTTGAGTTGAATAACATTATCTTTCTTAAAATACTTTTGAAATTCTGATGTGTTTTTATTAAATTTATCATTAAATATTTATAAAAAAAGTAGCTGTAATATTCTCGTCATTTCAAAATAACTGTTTTTAAGGATTGTACACTTACATTAAAAATAATTTTAATCAATATGAACTAATATATTATTAATTATTTTCAATTAAAACTATATCATTAACTCTAATAAAAAGGTAACTAACTAGAAGAGAGAATTGATAATGAAAATAAATTTGAAAAAAATTAATTAATAATATATTAATACTTGAAAATGGTAATTATATTAAAATAAAAAATATCTTTTTTAAAAAGACTATTATTATGAAAAAAACTTCAAACAACAAAAATGAATTCAATTCTTGTGAAGGGAAGGAAAATATCTCTTTATCTCATAATAGAATCAAAAGGGCCAAAAAGATCCTAACATAACAAAGCCAGGAGACATCAAATCAAATCACAGGAAATCCATCTAATTGACGAAATAGGTGTTGCCTAATCACCATTAGAATTAGCTTCGGAGATACTTACGAACCCATTGTATTGATAGAGATGGCTGGACTATATGAATGACAAGGGCGTCCGCAACCTCTAAGTGGTATCCAACTCAATTTCCAGGAACCCCACTCCCTATTCATGTTTGTCTTTGGCAATTACTTGTGCAAATTGCCATCAGTGCCTTTTTTATTAGCTAGAAATACCCTCATTCATTTAATGGTTGGTATTTAAAAATTAGAAACTAGGTTATTATTCTATGGGTTAAATATTTTCATCTCCTTTTAATTTTTCTATTTATTTTTTTTATTTTTATATTAATATAGTTTAGACTTAATTATCCTTCTATCTGGTTTTATAATTTTGTATTAATCAAAAAATAAAAAGTTAAAATACAAATAAAATTTTTAATGAATTTCAAAAATACTTTTACCCTCAACAAATAACTAATCTTTCAAATAATGCTGTCCCTTGTATAATCACTACTTCTCCTTCTCTTCTTTTTATTTTTTCTCTATTTTTTTCTTTCATAATTTCCACTGCCTTTATTAGCCCAACATTATCTATTTTCTTTTCTTTTTTTTTGTTCTCTTCCGATTTCAAATCACGCCCTCTCCATCTTTTTTTTTAAAAAAAAATTGCAAAACAATTTTTTCAAAGATAACTTTCTTGCCACAAAAAGACGCCTTGGTAGCGTATGCAAAGATAAAAGGATATTAGGGGATGCGTAGGAAGTATGGCCTGGGCATGGCTTTCATTTATGATGGTGTTCCATATGAAATATTCGTATGGTTTTGAGTTTTACACTTATGATATTTGTCTATAATCTAATGAAATGTAAATGGCCAAAATTTCCTTGAGTATTTCTTGGATTTACATATTTATGTGTATATATATACTATAATCTCATTCACTTATTTTTATTGCTTTGAATTTTGTAGAGTTGTGTATATTATGATATTATTTTAAGTTCTTGGATTGGAAGTTATTAAATTTATCTTCTTTCTTGTAAATATCAATTATTTCTTTTTAATTATGATTTTTTTGGGTGCTTCAGAAAGAAGGTGATTTTTTTTTTTCCAGGTATGAGTGCTTCTACCATGGCGCAAGCTTTTGCATGTTTTTTCCTTTTTTGAGATCCATTCAAATCAAATTAAGAAATTAAAAATCTAATTAAAAAAATTAAATTGAATTGAATTGAACCAAATATAAGAACTGAATCGAATAAAATTAATTTGATTTTAATTCAATTAGAGTTGGGTTCGATTTAAATAAAATTTTTAAAATATTTTTTAATATTTTTAATGTAAATAATCATTTTTATAATATATTTAAATAATAATTTTAGTAGTTTTTTAATGTATGTTTAATATAGATAATGAATTTAAATATGTTTGAACTATTTATGGTTGATTAATATAGGTTTAAACTATTTTGGACAGATTTAAAATTAATTGAATTCAATTCGGTTAAATTGAAATTTTTACAAAACACAAATTGAACCAAATACGTCCAATTTAGAAAATCAAACTAAATCCAACCTATTTAAAAATTGAATAATAAATCAAACTAATTTAATTCTACGTTTAAACTAAAATTTGCTCAGCCCTGTTGAAATGCCTCTTGGATATTTATGGGTTTAGTTTAAAAGTAAGGCCTTTACTTTGAAGGTTGTGCTGTTGAATTGTATCAATAATTTTCATAAAATGGTCCATTAATGGTGTGACTAAGGTTTTATAGGAGACCAAGACGGGCTACAAAGTTTGATTTTTCTGGGTTATCAGTAACGAAACTTGGCGGAATGATAATAAAACTATCATTATATTTCACTAAGTATTTGATAAATAAGAAAATGTTATTGAATTTTATTAAGTATCAGCCAATTTGACAATGAAAATAAAGATATTTGTGGTGTTAGCGGCAAAATTCTTTGATTTTATATTCGACTTAAAAACTCCTGGGTCTCATAGTAATCACATGTAAAGCTTGACAGCAGAATGGGCTGCACAGACAATGTAATACCCAACTAGGAAATGGAAATTTTCTCACAAAGATGGTTGGTAATGGTGGTGGATAGAGTCACATCCCAATCCCATGCATGTACAAGTACTTTGAATTTAAAGCAAAGATTCCTCCAACCCAACTGCCCTTCTTGTCATAATTATTAACTACGTGTTCCCTTGTAATTATGTCACCCAAAACGATATGGTACTTGCTGTTGTTTTAGGCCATCGTATGGAAGCCCTTAATTCGGTCTACTCCAAATATTGTTTATACCATTTAATTTATTGGGTTTCGTTGCTCTCGCCAAGCAGATGAACTTATGCAGTGAATTTACGTAATTACTAGTAGTTAGTCTAACCTCCTACTTAGAGTGGGTACCTAATGATTAGTAATTAATTAAGTGTAATTTAGCCTCGACTCAGAGTTTACGTTGGCTTCACATCAGTATGTTGAGACCAAACTACCAAACCAAATGGATGCATTTTGATTGGTTTGGCTTGGCTTATCACTTCTTAGAGGCAACTCTATGAATTAAAATAATTGAACCCATTATATGTTCATACACATTAAGATAGAGCTTTAAGTCTAAATAAATTTCATATAGGAAGAATAAAAAAAAATATTTTACCTTAGTGGTAGAGTAGTACTTTTTTACTCAATTTAAAATTTTAATTTAAATTCATTCAAAATATAATAATTTGAACTTAAATCGCTTTGATTTGAAACAACTTAAATTTGAAATGATTTGAAAAATTTTTAATTAAACTTAACAAATTTAATCTAACTCATGAAATAATTTAAATTGACAAAACTCTAATTTGATCCAAATTGATATGAATCAAGTTATTAAAAATATTTTAAATTAAGTTTAAAAATTAAAATATTATTTTTTATTTGAAAAACTTAAGATTATGTGTAGTATGATTTTAACTTGAAAAACAACTAAAAAGTAATTCAGATTTTTTTTACATGCATTGATGTAATAATTCGTCTCAACTATTTATCATTTGAAATAATTTAATCCAAACTTATTGTAAAAAAAAAAATATAATTCAAAATCAATTTCATCTTAATTACTAATCCAACCAGTTTGCTAGCTCTGTTTGCCAATATTGAATCATTAATTTGTTTTTTTAGGGAAGGGGTCTCAATCAAAAAACAAGTGCAAACTTCCATTGCCAAAACGCCTATGCCTCAAATGTCCAAATTCAGAGGACGATCACACAACACAACTACTCACGTGGGTAACTAAAATGCTAAAGTAATTTCATAAAATAGCTAAATATATCAAATAACTCACTTAAAATGCTTAGAAACATCTTTTTAAAAAATTATCTGTTTTTTGCACATTAATTTGATTGACCTTGAAAAAGAGGTATGCATTTACCCAATAAAAAGAAAAAAGAAGTATGGGCTTTTTTTTTTTGTGTTGCCCCCTTTGTGGGATAGGGGGGATAAAATGATCCCATAAATTTGGTTTAGCTATAAGGAAAGATATTTAAGACCAAATAAAATTTAATTAAGCAATATGATATCAAGTATTATAAAATAGAAGGTTAACAATTTGTCATATTTTATTAAATAAATCATGATAATTTATAATTATAGATAAAAATAATTAATCAAAATTCAATTTTATTGATTAATTGCGTCAAAACTCCAGTTTTAATATATTTTTTAAACAAGCAACACGAATGACTCTTTTAATTCTTTTAAATATATAAGTTAATATATTTTTTAATATAAATATAATAATATGTTTAAAATTAATATAATTGACTAATAAACACATGAATAATATTTTTAAATAAATATAATAACGCTTGAAATTTAATTAACTATATGAAATTTTGATCTTTTTCAAAATATTTTAAAATACAAAAATTTATATAAAGATAATACATGCAATTCATATAGTATATTAGTATAATAGAAACTTAAATAGGTTAAATCTAATCTATATTTTTTATTAAATTTATATTTTTATTTTACTCAATGAAATTAATGATTAAAATAAAAATTTTAAATTAATTTTAATAAAATATAATCTTATAATATAAATTAAATGACTTTTAAAGAGTTACGGGGGATTATTTATATATTAAAACTTAACACATAAAAATAATTACTTAAACGTGTTAAATGATACTTACATGTTGAATGGTATCATATAAATGGGTGGTATTAAGAATTGTGGACCAATCCAAGATGTGGAGGAGTCCATCATTCCAATAAGGAGAAGAATTGTGGCTACAATGGATATCATTTCTTCCTACTATTTGATGAATTTATTTTTGGTATATAAAATTTTAAAATATTTTCATTTAGGATTAAACTAAATTATAATTAATTTTATTGTAGTTAGTTTTTGAATAGTTTAAATTAATGAGATTTAATTTTATTTATATATAATATTGCAATTACATAACAAAATTAATTAGTTAAAAAAAGCTAGTAAAAATTAAATTAATTTATATATCATTGTGATATGTGATAGGAGTATTTATGACAAAAGAATAACTTTACTAAATAAAGTATAAAAAAAGTCCAAATTAAAGTCTCAAACGAGATTTTTTTTGGATTTGATGATTAAGAAAGTAGGTAGTCATTTTTAGATTTTCTTTAAAATGTTTAATTATGTCAATTTTTATATTTATGATGGAACTAATTAGAGTCATTTTCAATATATCAATTTTTGGATTTATAATGAAACTAAACCATAAATAGTTTTATTGTAGTTAGCTTTTCAATAATTTAAATGACTAAGATTTAATTTTATAAATTCAGTAATTCTAATATTTTTGTATAGGATATTCTACATATATAACAGAATTAACATCAAAGTTAATATAATTGACTAACAAATACATAAATAATATTTTAAAATAAAAATAATAGAAGTTTAAAATTTAGTTCACCATATCTAAAATTTTTTCAAAATATTTAAAAAATAATTATTTTTTTATAAAAGATGATAAATGCTATTCTCATAACATATTAGTATGATAAAAACTCAAATAGGCTAAATCTAATTGATAATTTTTTGCTAATTTTATATTTTTATTATACTCAATGAAATTAATAACTAAAATAAAAAAATTCAAATTACTTTTCACAAGCATAATTTTTATAATATAAATTAAATGGGTTTTAAAGAATTAAGAAGGTTAGATATTAGTAAAATTTAGCACAAAAATCTAATTAATTAAACGTATAATTTGATACTTCTGTATTAATTACATATTGAATGGTATCACATAGATGGGTGGGTATTAAATAATTGTGAGCCAATCCAAGACGTGGAGGCCGTCGCTCCAATAAGAAAAGAAGAGGATCGGATTGTCTCACGGCTGGCCGACCCTTCACAAGTCGCATTCTTTTCTTTTCTCGCCGATTGTGATAGATAATTACAAACATCCAAATCCAAATTACTGTTATTTTAAGTAAGAGAGACAGAAAATTGAGACTAGTGATAAGATCGAGAATGGGATAAGCACTAATGTCAGCTTCTTGTTGTCTCGTTAATATACTAAAATGAAAAAATAATAATATTATTATTATTGTTATTATTTAAGACATTCCAAATCAAACAATGTGCTTGTTCTTTTTAAATTTATCCAGTACATTACTTCCTTAATCCCATAAAAATTGTTTATTATTTATTTTTAAAATGTGTCAAAATACATATCAATTTTTATTAAATAAAAAATATTTATAAATAATTATCTTAATTTATTCTCATTAATTACTAAATTAAAAAAATATATTTATTTTCTTAGTAAATATAATTGAGGATATAAATGAAACAAATATATTATAAATAATGAGTCGACAAAGTATTAAATATATTTTTTAAAATAATGTGAAAATTGAATGGTGCAAACTTTTTTTAGAATAAATTGAACATATTTTTAAATATGTGATTTATCATTTTGATTTGTTAAAAAAAGATAAAAAATAATATAGATAATATATTTAAACTTTTAGCAGAGATATCATTCACATAAAAGTGAAAAATAAATTTTAATAAAAAAATAAAAAAATATTATAATTATTTTATAATATATTAATTAACATATTCTTTTTGCGATAATTTTAATTTGAGTCAATTTAATTTAATTAACTGTCTTTATTAAGAAAAATGAGACATATTTGGAATTATTTTTAAAAAATATATTTAATAGTAATTTTTATAGGAGCTAGGGAGTATAAAAATTTTGAAAACGGAAAGAGAGGCATCCATTGAGTGTCAAAAAGCGGGTTCCCAATAATGAATCAGACGTAGTAATAAATTCATGATGAGAGCGTACGAGATTTGTTTCTATTTTTGTTTTTCTGAGCTGCGGGGCCCACTATTTTAAATTTCAGGTAGGCCGCTGAAGGCAGAAACCGTAGCCGTTAAAGTTAAAATGCCCACATCGAAAGCTTTTATATTCAATTCAACTTGCAAACAAATTTGCGTTTAAATTAGATACCAAAGTGCTGTCTAGTTTTTCTAGCCAATAATCACTTGTGAATTTACCATATTACCCTTTTATCCTCTCTCCATTTTTAATTTTTAATTTTTTTTTTCCAAAAATTTTTAGTTGGGAGCAGGCAAGTCTTTTTAGGTATGCCACTAAATAGAGAAAATGCTCTGAATAAGGGAAATCAAGAAACCAATGATCCGTTTATAAATATAATAGGAAGGAAAGAAAAGCATGTGGACAAGTAAAGAATCCTACAAATGATCTCAATCATTCTCCAAGCAAAGATGGAATTGGAAATTTCTGCGTCACATTCGCAGCTCGCTTGCTTCACCATGTGTTACACTTCCTTTACACTTTTGCAGGTCAAACACTTCAAATTCCATCTTTCGTGGATTTTAATTAAACCAAAATCAAGAAAACAACGAATTTAGTAATACTATATATTTTCTAATAATATAATTACACATCAATTACGACTCAATTAGTTGAAAATAAAAACTATACTCATATTTAAATTATTACGTTTCTCTCAATTAAATATAGATCTAAATCGAGATTTATTCTTTAATGCTTAATATGTGAAAAAAAATCAAAATTATGGAGGATAAAAAAATTCACTTAATTGCTGTTTGAAAAAATATAGGTTTTTTTTTTGTTGTTCTTATGAGAAAATGAAAACAGCTATTAGATCTCATAATTGACTTCAAAACAAATTAGGTCCAACAATAAATATATAGACATTTCATACAACAATAAATATATAGACATTTCATAAATAAAATTTTAAAGATTCCTAGAAAGATTAGGGTCATCAATTAGTGGGGTAGTGGGCCAGCAGCTCGTATCCATAACGCATGATTCCTTCTTATATAAGTCACTTATTTTAAATTAGAAGGGCAGTTTTGGAAATTAAAGTGGAATTTCTTTTCTTTAAAGTGAGAGAGATCGAAGGAAAGGAAAACAGAGAAAGAGGAGAGAGTATGAAAAACTGAGCAAGGAAAAGAGAGACAGAGAGATTGAAGGAAAGGAAAACAGAGAGACGATGAGAGTTTGAAAAACAGAGACAGAGGGGGAAAAAAAAAAAAAGGAAAGAAATCTCAAATATTTTTTTTGAAATAATTTCAAAATATTATTAGAAAGCGAAAAAGAAGCATTATAGAAAATGGGAGACGTTGTATTATTGGTGTATGATGATGCTTTGCAATCAAGTTGCGCAGTTTCTCACTGTAGAATTTGCCACGAAGCAGAATTCGAAAGCTGCAAAATCCTGGAATCTCCTTGTGCTTGTTCTGGAACTGTTAAGGTATGATTTTATTTCTCTGTTTTGAGCGCTTGTTTCTTTTCTTTTGTTATTCTCTGTAATCTAGATTAAGCTCTTGGTTTTATTGATTCAGTTTGCGCATAGAGATTGCATACAGAGATGGTGTAATGAGAAAGGAAACACAACTTGTGAAATTTGTCTTCAGGTAATCAATGGAATTTCCTGCTGTTGACAAGAACAATGAAATTAATTTTCTTTTTTTGAGGCTCTTGTTTTAATTCTCTCGCTTGGTCCGAATTTCTTTGCTGTTATTATTATTTTTATCACTTATAAACTCTATGAACATCAACTTCGTCTTTGGCTGTGAACATTGGGGTCTTTATTGATCTTCTTCTCTGCCTCCCGTATATTTCTTTAGTTCAAAAGAAGTTGGGGGTGAAGATTATTTTCCAGGAATCTGATTCTAAGGAAAATTTGCCACATGGATAGTTTTTATTATTAAGGCATGTGATCAGACAGTAATTTTAGAACGCAAAATTTAATTCTGAATTCTCAAGTATATGTATTTGATTGATTGTGCAGAAGTATGAACAAGGATACACGGCACCTTCAAAAAAATCTCACCTGATGGATGCAATGACAGTTAGGTACATGCATACATACATAATAGCTAACGAAAGTTTCTCCGGGTCGTAGAATGAATATTTGTCAACTTTAATTTAATACTACATTTGCATCTTTTTTTCATAATGCAAAGTTGCTTAATAATTAATTAATTAAATAAATGTAAAAGGTGCTTTACAACTAATTTTTTGCTTTGCCCCATCAATTTATGTTGTCTGCTTCCTCAATTTGCTTCTATATCTAAATGCAGCTACCATGGATTGTCCAAACTTTTTATTTATTTTTATTATTATTGTTATGTGTACTTTGTACTAAAATGTGGATAATTATAACAGAGATAGTGTGGAAATTTTAAGAGAAGAACATGACCCTGAAGGACAAGATATAACGGAACATACGCCATACTCGGAGTGCGCTTCCACCGGGGACAGAAGTGCCTCTTATTGCCGGTCGTTGGCTTTAACAGTAAGTGGAATTAATAAATAATTCCAGCATTTTCAAATCTCTATTGTAATAATTTAGAGTGAGAGGCCAAAGTGTGACATTGTCGCAGGGGTTGTTGAGTTTTAATTGGAAGCCGGACAGAACATAACATTCTCTTTAATTTAGGCTGCATACATGACACTGTTTCAACAGGCAACTGTTGTTAAGATTTTGGTCAAAAATAGGGAACTATGAATCTAGCTGACCCGACAGCATGGACTTTTATGAACGCAGCATTTAATTTTAATAAATGGGGGTGGATTTTATCACCGGTCAAGGTAATCACTTGGGGATTCGGAGCTACCCTAGTGGTAGAATGCGTCAATTTGACAATGAGCACCAATTACTTTACGTGGGCTGGGCCCAGAATCCCGTCGCTTTTCTTTTTTTTGGCGAGACTGTCGTCACCTGTGTTAAAACTTGAACGTAGTGAAATTGATCAAATGACGAAAAAGGATGAAAAGAGGTGAAATTGTATTTGGAAGTAATTTGTTCACGTTGTTTATTTTTCTAATTATTCTGTTAATGGCAGTTCACAGCCGTTCTGCTTTTGAAACATTTTTTCTCTACGCTCACTGGGGGAGCAGAAGATTACCCCTATACAATTCTCACTGTGAGTAAATTTGATATCTTCTTGTCGCTGTTTGCGCTTCAACTAATGACGAATGTTAGATTTCATATCAATATCCTAATTCCATTTTGGTGTATGCCTTTAAGATACTTGTTTTAAGGTTTAGTGGAATTCTTCTCCCAATGTTCTTAGTGTTTCGGACGATTGCAGCCATTCAGAAAAGCATAAGGAGACAATATCAGGTCTGCACTATGGTACCTCTGCTCAAAACTTAAAAAATAAGGCTTATCCTATCGGCAGTTTTCTAATGAAAAATCTAATTATTTCATTTTGCTCTTGTACTTCTAGGATTTTGATGATGAAGACAATGATGATGACACATCAACAAACTCAGAGGAAGATGAAGTTGTAGATGAAGATGAGCCGGAGCATTTAGTATAAATGCATGCTCCAAAGCCCTTATACACTTCTCTATTATTTCAATTCAATTTGTATCAGAGCATTCCATCAACGATCTCTTCTTGTCAATATTCTTCCCCCTTTCTCTGGGTAACAAGCATAAATGAAATGAATTTTTTTTTTTATCCAAGAAAATTGAATTTTTGGGAAATCTGTTGCATCCAATTAAGTAATAAGGAACCACATCCCACCACCTAATAACTAAAAAAGAAGATCAAATAGGTGAAAGTAACGCTAGCCAGTAAGAACAACCGTACGAATCACTTTCAAAACAAGTCAATTGCATGATCACGACATTCTTACAGAAAATGGGCGCCAACAACCTTTCACTTTCTTGGTTGAAGCCACCTCATTGACATGTCAACAATATACAGTGGGAGGTAGATTGCTCCTTGATTGAGACAAACACAGCACCTTGATTGAGACAAACACAGCACTTGTACTATTTCCTAGCAATTATGATTACAAATGAGTTGGTTAACCATGTTTGAGAGTTGGTTAATCCATGTCAATCATAAATGGGCCAAGTTGTAATTGTCAAATCCAATCTGCCTGCACACTAACTGCAAATTACTCCGCATGATCCTATGATCCCAAAATTTCAAAGCATTTTCGAATGCTCCAGAGCCTAAAGAAAAGTTATCTTCATACCTCAGTCGTTGACAAAGATGCATGTAGCTGGCACTAACACCGAAGTCTTGAAACCCAGACAATGAGATCATTTTTGCTGCTGAAGTGCTCTTGCTCTATACCGAAGTTTAGTCAATGAGATTATATCAACATTCTCAGATCTGCGGCAGCTTAAACCTGTAGTGACATCGATCAAAATTTGGATGAGCTGTACCATCTGAAACAAGTGAATCGAAATTCAGTCCTTAAGGACCACCTAAAAACTTCTGCCATCAAATTTGGCTACTAATATATGCTATATAAAATTGATTGTATTGTTACAGTCAGGCCATATTAGGTAGACATCTTTAAGTTTTCTTACAATAATCCAGACACCTATTCTCTATTGAACAACTGGGAACTTAGGCATCAACTATTTATTGAGTATCCCAATTGCCGCTTCATTCAGCATACATTCCAAGGAAAATTGTGTTGAGAAAAAATTTTGAAGCCTTAGGCTCTATGTCCAACAGGCAACAGGTAAACCATTGATGAATCCTTAACTTGGGAAATTACTTATTAAACCTTAAATATCAAAGGTGCTGAATCCTGTGGAACTTCAAGATAAGATTCAATAAAGTAGGAAAGCAAAAATTTTACCAGCCAGTCTTGCTACATTGACACCATAGCTTTTAGTGCATGAACCCGGTGTTAACCTATAAAGAAATGTAACTTCTTCCACTTCTCCAACTCCAGTTCCAACTTGACATGCTATGTTACAGAGAGAGACCTATACCAAACATAAAAGAAAACTGACTCGGTCAACATTTGGGAAAGTTCTGACTGTTGATTTAAGAAAGGCTCAAGTGATAAGTCTAAATTGTGAAGAAACAATTCTCTCTAATATCAGCATATATTTGAACATAAAACTATTTATTGTTTTGCTGATGACATAAAACCACAGAATTCTTGCTTACATCATCAATGGGCATAAATTTTTGGTGAAAACAAAAACATTAAATTAAAGAAAGAAAGGCACACCTTGGGATTTTTCTGATAGTCCACTGCCAATCCGTGATAGTGGATAGAGAACATTCCTCGACACTGAACTTTGTGGACAAAATGCTCAAGAACTGATTCCCTGACAAGAATAAAACCAGAAAGGAGAAATCAGGTTGACCACATCTAACAGAACTTTTAACAAACATGCAAAAGAATCTTTGAGAAGCAACATATAAACAGTGAATTGCATGGACTCCACTTAGAAACTCAGTTTTTGAAAGAATTCAAAAGAATTGAATTACATTTTAATGATTCTCTTGTTTGGAAAGATAGCATTTAAAAGAACTCAATTCTTTCATTTTAAGAAAATGATTTGATGAGAAATTAAAAAATTTTATTAATGATTCTATCAATTTAAAATTTATTCCCAAAAACATTTCTATTACTAAAGTAAATGAATTTTATAAATTTGGATTCTTTTCTTCTCTCTTGCATGATTTGTTCCAAATGTGGCCCAAAAGAAACAATAAAATTTCAAGCATGCTCAGTTACTGGAACCTATGCTATTGCTTGTCCGTCAGAGGGTTGAGCGTAAAAGGTTTAAGCATGAACAAGCACATTCTAAATATTTGCCAAAATATACAAAAACAATAAATATTGCTAGATTTATTTCGCCTCATTGAATAACAGAGACAAAATTAGTAATTGGCATGATGGTACATATGGCATTTCTACCTACATAAAGATGACTTATAAACATTGCCATGCATCATATATTAGTGAATTACCTTTTTGGACAAACGCAACTCATAATCCCTAGGAATGCTCCCACGCAAATGTTCAGGAACCTCTAATAGATATGCCTCTTTTCCAACAGTGACATAATTAATCTGTGACAAGTGACAAGATGGCAGAACTTGGTTATCTACTATCAAAAGTCATTTGGCAAAAACAAAGGCAAATATTACTAGAAACTTTATACTGATGTGTCTCCAAGTAACTTCCGCTGTTCCTTCAGCTGTTTCATCAAATTAGACTCAATTTTTCTAACTCTTTTACAAGTCATACTCCACATCAACTCCTTCATGACGTATTACTCGTCCAGAATTGTTGGCTTCTGCCCAGGCAAAGCATCCTCGAAATGTTTAAGAATTGAATGGATGTTGGGAAGACCTTTCCCTACAGATAGGTTATAAAATCGAAATGCCGGAAACCATTGAAATAGTAAAAGAGCATTAAAGGTCAACAATACCAGTTGTTAACAAATGATGCAGTAGCCTAGAGTCGACATTTTCCAAAATGACACCAAGTGAAGAACAGGCTTTGGTCATTAATTCACAGCCACAAAGAGCAGATATGAACTCCTGGAACTGCTTTTTCGCTGCATCTTCATATAAAATTACTTTACTTGAATTTCTTCCATTAGCTTCACTGTACTCAACAAAAATAAGCATACACAAAAAAATTATCATGTAATCATCAAGCGTTCTTCACAATTCATACTGATGCATGCTCCTGTTCCTTATTTTGCATACCTGCTAGCAAAAATCCGTGCAAGCAATCGCTCCATGTCAGGAATACTGGACAATGCTTTTTGAAATTCCAGTGCAATAGGTTGATTTAGCCACTGGAGAGCAGATACGAAGTCAGAATGCATCAATGACCAGAATTAGAAGTATTCAATAGAGAACATAAACGAGATGTAATTTCAGGCAGAAAACCAGAAGGCATCTAGTATGAACGAGCACATACACTTATATACAGGAGAAAACACTTTAGATTACTGTAAATTCTGTGCACCTAGCAAAAGAAAATAAAGAAGAGTTTCCCAAAACAAGAAAAAGAAGATACAGAAGGCTGCAGCAGTACAAAAACCAGTCACATAAGTATCTGGAGATCTGAAACACTAATTCACTCAGGGTTCTACTTCTAATATACCAGCGAAGAACTTAATAAATGAGGAAATAGTTTGGCACAGACAATAGACATTTTTCCTCAAAACCAATCACCAAACTGTAAACTAAAAGATCTTGCCAAAACGAGATCTCAGGATTTTCCACCATCACCTGAAGCATCTGTATCTCAGGATTTTCCACCATCAACTTTTCAGTAGAAATTATACCAGTAAATATACTGACTTGTTATTCCTTTGCTTATAAAAAAAGATGCGGACCTTATATGGAGGAAAATATAATTACTTGAAACAAATATTAAATAGAGTATTTGAGATCACATATTTTCCATAAGATATACCAAAATTCAACCCTTAAAGTTCTCGTTCCATTCATAATCTAATATCCACAAACATTAAAAAAGGAAAACCATACTCTAAACCCTCAGTCAAGTAATTTAACTGGGAAAAAAATTCAAGAGCTTCCATTTGAAATTCATAAAGCTAAATGTATCCCGAAACATAATTACTCTTTAAAGAGTTGCTAAGCAACAAAAATAAACATCAATTAGAAACCTACCCTTAGACCTGCAACAGCATCCTGGCGGTCCTTAATAGATCTCAAATGATACAGAGGTCTTGATAGCCATGTTTTCAGCAACCTCTTCCCAAATGCTGTTACACAATGATTTGGTTGTGCATGTAGTGTGCTTCATAAAAGAAAAATTATACCTCAGTATAGGGTCAGTAAAACAATAAGTTTGACAGATTTATTGGTGTATCACAGCTTTACCCTGAAGAGCTTCCATTTCTGCTATTCTCAAAGATGTCAAGGTTCTCCAAAGCAGTAGAATCGAGAATCATGTATGGTTTTAGACCAACACTACAAAAATCAGAGCATAGAAGTAATTCAAACTTTGCATTTCTAAGCAATGTCTGATAAAAAAAAAAAAAAAAAGCCTGTTTTAGATAGTAGAGAGTGCCTCCAAGAGCTGAAAGTGCTAGGCTGCCATTTTCTCCTTTATTTACAAGCTCTGACAACCTCTGGCAGGTATTTTGACCCATCTTGAAGATTGGTTGTCTCTGTATCAGGTTTATCCAAAGATCCAGAAACTGATTGAACAGCAATATGCTCGAACATGGTCTTGACTTCATGAACAGTTTTCTCAGCATCCCAGAATTCTGATAGGGGAACCAATTCGTTGACTAAAGGATTTCTGGTATGCCTCAGCATTACTCTCTCAGTTTCAGGACTGAGCACTTTCGTAGGTTTTATAATTTCTACAGGCCTCAGCTCAGATAATAGACAACACAACAAACTACACTCTGAATCATCCTCAAACTGGAAAATGGAAAAAAAAATTCAAATTAAATGGTATTGCCGGGAACAATGAGAATGAAAGAATGATTAACTGAATTTTATACATGCAGAACATACAAAAACTCATCAGTTAACAAGCAACTTAATTATTTAAAAAAAATAATCCACCTGCCCAATTAAGATTCTGCTGGTAGCAACATCAACCACACAGATACCAAATACCCGCTCATAATTTTGATTTTCTAAATTCTAACAGCTTTCAGTTACTGCCATTAGGTAAGAAGCATCAGGATTTACTGTAAGTAATTCTCCCTCAGTCAGCGTTCCTTTGGTAACCAGTGAACATATTTCACATTTCACAACCTGAAAAATATGGGGAAAAAATTCGTCCAGACTTCAGATGTAAGACTCATAAAAAAAAAATAAGTAAAACATCAAAATTAAAAATAAAAAAAATCGGTCATGGATACAATTTATATCATCATCTTGGCTATCTTTTAAAAAAATTTAGTATTTTCTTGAAGCCCATTAAGGGCAACATATAATAACAAGGTAGTTCAGCACAGACAAGAAGTACAATTTCAGCAGCCAATTGTGGATAAAAAGTACTCACAAACAAATGGATACCATTTCATATATCTCATGAAATACCTACAAACCTTGTCTTTAGAACCTTTCTCTTTGCGACGAAGCTCCAGCTGCTCAGGTGTTTCTGTCTGCTCCACAACTAGAACTCGAAAACCCTGCTCTGTCAAAACAGCTCAAGTGAAATTTCCCTCAGAGTATCATAAGTGCTAACTGCCAATCTAATAGGGCTATGAAAGAACACTTTAGATGGAATTGCATACAGGCCAACCTTTCCAGCAAGTTTCTCCACATTCATTGAGAAGTTCCTCTCTGGAAAACCACAATGAGGTTGTTCTCCCTGAGGATCAACATAAAAATCAAATACTGACTTGATGTAAGAATCTAAAAGTAACAACTTGCAAGATATCCAACTACGTAGCTGAGAACAAAAGAAAGCTCAGGCCAATTTTTGCATTCTTTCTCTCGACTATAATGAGATTTAATCAAGAACACGAAGGATAGTATTTGAAAGATTTAAATCTATAAGCATGTAATATAACGACTCGATACCTTCATATATTGCAAATCTAATTCCTTAGCTCCCACATGGGCATCCATTTCAAAAAGCTCATAAAACTTGCCCATCTGCACCACAAATTTGACACACTTATCATCTAAATTCGCAAAGAAAAGTGATATTTTGTTGATAGTATACAAATTAGGTGAATACCTTAAAAAATAAAACCTTATCCATATGCTGAGATGTGAACTCCCACCATTGTCTCTGCAAATGAGAAGAAGCACTGGAAACTGAAATGGAAAATTGCAAGTGCTTTTAAGCCTCTCATTATTTGAAAGCTCTTACCTCGCCACCTGATAAACTCTTCACAAAATCTGGAGGAAGGTACAGAGTCCTAGGATCATAACCTGCATCTCCAGGGCACCTCCTCTTTGCATCCATACGTTCCCTGTTTCAAAGCCTATGTGAGCATGGGGAATGAATGTAATGCACCATTCAAACAACAAACAACAAACTAGACTCAAATATGCATATCTAGTTCACATGTAAACCATCAATGTACTGAGAGGAAATGGCAGGTTACTTCATTGTCGCCATCTTATACAAAAATAGGATTCCAGACATGAATAAGCAGGCTATCAAGTTGGAACTGCAAATAGAACTTACACTCCAAGAAACCACAGCTTCTCAGCTTCATGAGCATTGAACTTTTCTGAAGGATCACTCATCAAGGCATTACCAAGGCCATTAGACACCCCATCTACAGCAAAAAAACATTCTCAAACTCAATATGAATGACATATATAACATATTATTAGTTGTTAATCTAGAGTTTCATCAGTACAATACCTACTAGAACATGCAATCATGATTCCACTTCAGATAGAGTGGCCATTGACATTTTAAGTTAACAGTATCACCTAAATAAGGACTTTTTTAGTGACATGTTAGCTAATGAGCATCACAGAATCCATGTTAGATTTAGCAATAAATCCGACAATACTATGTTCTATCATGACTTCAGTTATCTACTCTTCCTCAAAACAAAAATTTGAGGAAGAGAGAAAGCCAGAAATATAAAAATAAAAATACTTACTTTCTTTATTCTTCACAAGCTCCACAATTGAAACCTTGAAATCTCCTTTACTCACATCCCCATCACTTTTGCTCTTCTTCCCAGAACCCAACTTTCCAGCTCCACTGACCTTCCTTTTTCTCAATTCACTCTTCTTACCCTGCTTTTTTTTCTTATCAAACTCTGCATCATCCTCTTCTTCCTCATCATCCAAATTCAAATCTACATCCTCCTCCTCCTCCTCACTAACATCCTTGTCTACATCCTTCCCCCAATCTTCATCACTAGAATCATCACCAACACCATTGTCCTCTTCAACATCACCAACATCTTTCATCTCTTCATCCTCAACCACATTCTTCTTAGAAGCCAAACAACCCCTACGTAACCGCTTAAATTTCTTCACACATTCCTGCACCCGTTCAATATGCTCCTTACCTAACTCCAACACCTTTTCAAAATCATCGTATTGAACCAAATGCTTACCTGAATCCTCATCAAAAGATTTAACGCAGCCCTCGTACCACCTCTTGTCCAACGGCCAGTAAACCCTAATTCTCTTCTCCACCACCTCTTTTCCGTATGGCTCAGCAGTCATTGAAGGAGATGGCAAGGGAGAGGGGATTTGGCCGATGACTAAGAGTGGTTTTTTGGTCTTGGATTGTAGAGGAGACGGAGAAGTAGGGCTGTTGCTAGGGCTTGGAGATTTAGGGTTAGGGTTAGGATTGGATTTGGGGGATTGTCCTTTGGAAAGAGTAGAAGCAGGGGAAGGAGAAGGAGTCGCCGCTTTAGCAAAGAAAGAAGTAATTTGGCGCTGTGGATTGACCAGTGGCGATCTGACGTTGCTCGGTTTACGTGCCGGCGCCATTTCTGTTGTTTCCTTTCTTCAGTTTCAAAAGGACAGTAGAGTTAATAATTAACAAAATCGACAGAAATGAAAATGACCGGATAATTTATTGCAAGTTTTTAACTCCAGTAGCCGAGGAGACTGAAGAAAGCTTAGGAGTTGTAAGCTTCAACCGTAGCATTGGAAATGGCGGGAATTTGGGGCTAGCCATGACCACAGCCATGTAGAGGGTTATGCGATGGGCTGCTAATGGGCCGACTCTTCATCAATTTAGGCCCTGTAATAAGACAACACAAATTTCCATTTGTGATCGTGACCCGAACCCATCACCAAATTTTCCGGTCGTTGGTTACGCCTTCCTAGTGACACCCCAACTGCTGCTTCTTCACCACCTGCCGTCACCGCACGCACCGATCCCATGCTTCTCTCCTTATAACTTCAACTCCTCTTTAATGGCTACCAAATGTTTCGCACTCTGAGAAATCACGTCAAAACCCCAATTAAACCTCTATTAAATTCCCATGGCCAAATCTACTCCGCCGAGAAGCTTTTCTACGTCGATGAGAAACAAACCGAACGACGACGTGGAGGAGGAGAGCAATTGCCCATTCCTGGTGGTAATGCTCTGCCCTTGTCTCGTTTGTTTCATTATTCTTCTCATCGTAGTGTCCATCATTCTGATTGTCAAGTTCCATTTTCTCTGCCGCAATCCTCTCCACTCCCTTATCAACAAAAAAAACTGCCACTAGTCAAAAACAGTAATTTCCAAAATTTTCTGCTGAAAGAAAAGGCTACTGAGTTAACTTCTAGGAGTTTTTCTTGCTTAGCTGGGGATGGAGCGGATTCTGATGATGAAGGTCAAAGTGAATGTGAAAGTGTTAGGTCTAATGCGGATCCTGCGGAGGTGGATAGGGTATGCAAGGTAATTGATGAGTTGTTCGATTTGGATCGAAACATGGAGGCGGTTCTTGATGATTGTGGGGTCAGGTTATCGGGTGATCTTGTTGTGGATGTGTTGAGGAGATTCCGTCATGCTAGAAGACCGGCATTTCGGTTCTTCTGCTGGGCGGGGAGGCAGCAGGGTTTTGAACATGATTCGATGACTTACAACGTGATGATGACAATTCTTGCGAGGACTAGACAGTTTGAGAGTATGGTTTCAATGCTTGAAGAAATGGGGCAGAAAGGGGTTTTGACTATGGAGGCGTTTTCGATTTCAATGAGAGCTTTTGCTGCTGCTAAGGAGAGGAAAAGGGCTGTTGGGATGTTTGAATTAATGAAGAAGCACAAGTTTAAAGTCGGGGTTGAGACTGTTAATTCTTTGCTGGATAGTCTTGGGAGGGCCAAGCTTGGTAAAGAAGCGCAAGCGCTTTTTGCCAAGCTAGAAGGTAGGTTTACACCGAATTTGAGGACTTATACTGTGTTGATTAATGGCTGGTGCAGGGTGAAGAATTTGATGGAGGCAGGACGGGTTTGGAATGAGATGACTGATAAGGGGTTTACGCCTGATATTGTTGCTTATAATGTTATGCTTGAAGGGTTGTTAAGGTGTAAGAAGAAGTCAGATGCAATCAAGTTGTTTATGGTTATGAAGGCTAAGGGCCCTTCACCTGATGTTTGGAGCTATACAATTATGATTCGTGATCTATGTAAGCAATCAAAGATGGAAGACGCGGTTGAATATTTTGATGAGATGATTGAGTCTGGCTGCAAGCCTGATGTTGCAGTTTACACTTGTTTGATCACTGGGTTTGGGAATCAGAAGAAGATGGATATGGTTTATGGATTGTTGAAGGAGATGAAAGAAAAGGGTTGCCCCCCTGATGGGCGGACATACAATGCCCTCATTAAGTTGATGACTAGTCGAAAAATGCCAGATGATGCTGTCAGAATATACAAGAAAATGATTCAGGGTGGAATTGAACCTACAATTCACACCTACAACATGATCATGAAATCCTACTTTCAGACAAGGAACTATCAAATGGGGCGAGCTATTTGGGATGAGATGAGTAGGAAGGGGTGTTGCCCTGATGATAACTCCTACACAGTTTTCATTGGGGGCCTTATCAACCAGAGAAGATCAGAAGAAGCTTGCAAATACTTGGAGGAGATGTTAGAGAAAGGAATGAAAGCTCCCCAGCTTGACTACAATAGATTTGGAGCTGATTTCTCCAGAGCTGGGAAGGCAAATATACTCGAGGAGTTGGCCCAAAAGATGAAGTTTTGTGGCAAGTTCCAAGTCTCTAATGTTCTTGAAAATTGGGCCGAGATGATGAAGAAGAGAAGAGATTTGGCTTAACATATGCTCCAACCAAGTTGATTAGAACCAAATGGGCAGATGGATGGTGGTTTGACTGGCATCAGTTATCCCAGTAGTTACGTGATTTTTGTTGTATGTTTTCCTAGTTACAGGTCCTGTATTTACTTCACCTTTTTTTGTTCTAATTTCAATTGTTTATGCTTTTGTGTCATATGTTTTCCTTTCCGGTTTTCTATTTCAGTGTGTTCCTTTTGCCAGCTTTTTGTTCTTATCTTTCATGAATGTATATAAACTCTGTTTCCAAATGATGTGAGGGGAAAAGACAAGGAAAATAGCTTGCTTCCCTTTCTTTTCTCCCTTATATATTATTCCTTCATTGGTGCTGGAGTGTTTGGCAAAGTAAATGCAGGTTCCGCCAATGTAAAGCAATAATTTGTAGCTGAAAGTAATCGAGAATTAATGTGGTTTTAGAGGCTGATATTTCACATTTGCGATCATGCTCATACAGCATTTTACTGCATAATTTGATTTTGGGACCATATTTCCAAATCAACTGTAAATTTTAGAATCTTATCATTGTAAATTGAAGATTTGTGTATCTAAAAGCCTACTAAAATTGAGTGTAAATTGTTAACAGTTTTTACAATGGCTCACCTCTTTGTGTTCTTATTATTATTTTTTTAAAAAAAAAGTTTAACAGAGTTAAAGGGCCCAAAAAACAACTGTTAGGCAGGCAGTATCGGAAAGGATACACCATCACTTCCCATCTCATCGTTGGTATAAAGTTGAAGGGGCATTAAAAACAATATTAAGATGGAAAAAAATAATGCCATATAAAAATTGCAGGATATAAATGATAGTAAACAATTTATAATAGTTTTATAAATATAATTTTATTTGGATGAGTCACTAAATTTTAATTTTTAATTTAATTAGTCAATTTCTAGCACTCCGATCATCAAAAATTTAATTTGGCAATATTTAATAATTTGAATATTGATTAATTTAACATGGAGGTATCACTTAATTTGATTAAGCATTAAATGGGTCTATAACTCCCGTCTCTTTCCCATTCACATTTTAATATTTATTAATTCTTTTCACTTTTCATTTTCCTTTTTTCGCTAGAATTGCTCTTTGTTGCCACCATCTTCCGTTACGAGAATTTCTCGAGTGAATTTAGTTTATTATCTAAAATTATAAACTCTGATATGTGATCATGTTTTTTAAAAATTTATTAAGTTTGACATTAAATACAAATTATCTAATTATAATATACATATTTTACACATATTTGTATATATTTAATTTAATAAATTAAAAAAATAATATCACATGTCAAATATATAATGAAAAATTTATAACCTAGTTGACAAGTTAGGTTCACTAAAAATCTCTCCACAACTTACACGTTTTTGTTGGTAATTTTTTTTCTTTGTAAAAAAGTAATTTAATAATCAAACTATAATATTTTTTTTTGCATCATCTTATCAGAAAAATACAAATATCCCACGAAGGTCAATAGAGATCGGACTAACTCCTTGTTTGGAAAGAGGTAAAATAAGAAAAAAAAATAAAGAATGAAAATAAAAAAGAATTGCAATTTCCCATTATTTGGAAATGAAAGGAAAATAAAGAGAAAAAATGACTTTTATTTTTCTCTCTTTATTTTCCCTTCAGAATGAAGAGAAAATGTGATAATTGAATGAAATTATAACAAATTTAATTAAACGATGAAAAATAAATTTATTTTTTTATCTAAATATATGAAAGAAAAATAAATATTTCTCCTCATTTTCTTTTTATTTAAATATGAAGAAAAAAAAATAAATAAAGAGAAAAAAAAATATTTTTCTTCCTAACAATTTGCCTAAGAGAAAATATAAAATCGTTGAAATAAAAGAAATGGTAATAATCACAAATTTCCATTTGTGACCCGAACGCCCATCACCAAATTTTCCCGCCGTTGGTCATCGGCTGCTTTGTCTTCATCTTCCGTCACCGCACGCACCGATCCCATACTTCTCTCGTTATAACTTCAATTTAGGGCTACCAAATGTCTCGCATTCTGAAAAATCACGTCAAAACCCCAATTCAGCCACAATTAAATTCCCATGGCCAAATCTACTCCACCGAAAAGCTTCTCTACGTCGACGAGAAACAAACCGACCGACGACCCGGAGGAGGAGAGCAAGTGCGAGTTCCTGGTGGTAATGCTCTGCCCTTGTCTCGTTTGTTTCATTATCCTTCTCATCGTAGTGTCCATCATTCTAATTGTCAAGTTCCATTTTCTCTGCCACACTCCTCTCCACTCCCTTATATACAAGAAAAACTGCCACTAGTCAAAAACAGTAATTTCCAAAATTTTCTGCTAAAAGAAAAAGTTACTGAGTTAACTTCTAAGGATTTTTCTTGCTTAGCTGGGGATGGAGTGGATCCTGATGTTCAAGATCAAAGTGAAAGTGAAAGTGTTAGGTCTAGTGGGGATCCTGCGGAGGTGGATATGGTATGCAAAGTAATTGATGAATTGTTCGATTTGGATCGAAACATGGGGACGGTTCTTGATGATTGTGGGGTCAGGTTGTCGGGTGATCTTGTTGTAGATGTGTTGAGGAGATTCCGTCTTGCTAGAAGACAAATTTCGGTTCTTCTGCTGGGCGGGGTGGTAGCAGGGGTTTGAACATGATTCGAGGCCTTACAACGCGATGATGACAATTCTTGCAAGGACTAGACAGTTCGAGAGTATGGTCGCAATGCTTGAAGAAATGAGGCAGAAAGGGGTTTTGAACATGGAGAGGTTTTCGGTTTCGATTAGGGTTTTTGCTGCTGCTAAGGAGACGAAAAAAGACTGTTGGGATGTTTGAATTAATGAAGAAGTATAAGTTTAAAGTCGGCGTTGAGACGCTTAAGTCTTTGCTGGATAGTCTCTGAAGCTTGGATTTCTATAACAAGTTGGAAGGTAGGTTTACGCCGAATTTGAGGAATTGCCCTCACAGCCAAAAAAAAAAGTGTCGTCAACTCGAATGACGGTATGACAAAGGTACTCACAAATCACTCTCAATCTTGGTTCACTTTTATTGTATTTATATTATTTAAATAATACATACTTCTATATTTGACTTGCCTAAATAAAACATAAGAAAATAAAGGAAACAACGATTTTACTTCCACAAAAATCTTCTATTTACATTAAATAGAGAGATTTTGAAGAGTGTCTACTTCTGGACTAACAATCTTGATTTTTTGTTATGAATGAGTTTATCAATGATATTGAACTCGTTTGATCACAACTAGAACATCCAAATACAATGAAGCTCCGCTTATTCATAGCATCACGTCCTATTTTCATCTTCATTTTTTGCGTGAGTTGCTTCTCAGGTTTCATGTCATTCTAGCATTCATTTGTGTGTTTTTTTATTTTTTATAGACGATAGGAGTGTTGCTATTTTCTTGTGTGGGGGTCCCATGGTGGTATAAAATCATTCAACGTGTGAAAGACGAAGTTGATTTGACCGATCACAGTATTCAGTCGGCATTGCTAACTGAAGTTGAAAACACTGTTAAATTGCTGCATCCAATAAACTCATCCGCCATGAATTTAGCAAGAATTTTGACTTCATCTCTCAATGGAAGTGATTTCTCTTCATTAGATATCCAAAATATGGTTGGTTTTTTTTTGCGTTTATTATTTATTGTTTTTTTTTCCATGCTTTGTTATTTAGATTACTCAAACTTGAAACCTTTCAGTTTGAAATAATGAGAATGACCTAATTAATTTTTATTATTTGCAGGTAGCTCCATTATTGTTTCAAACATTTTCAATAATTCCTGAGATATGGCAAATCTCATATATTGGATTAGAAGGTCCTTTTTTAGCATACTATCGAGAGGGCAACAGGACTTTTGCAATGTACTACTCTACAGCTTCTTCAAATTCTAGTGTTTCAAATGGGCCCATGAAATACAGTTGGCATGACCAACTTGTAGACCTAAACACTGGAATATGGAGATGCAACTGAATCCCGGTTTTACATAATGGTTGATGCGGGCTGGATTCAAGAAGCATTAAATAGTGCTAATGGGTATGGTTCATTAGGAAATGGGTGGAACAGCGGTCAGGATGTTCTATTTCTTAATTCTGTTAGCATATGTGGACAAGGGGTTGTCTCCTTAGGCTTTCCGGTCAAAGCATTGATCAATTTCTTTAGTGGGATTAATCTTTTTGGCGGAAGCTTGTATTTAGCTACACAACATGGGGATGTGCTTGTAGATGGATTGCCAGACACTCAAATGGTGGGAACTGGAAAATCGGTATCCTTCAACTTAATGAAACCAAAAGGTGATCAGATAGATCATATTGGAGATGTTTCATGCATAACCAACAATGGCATGCTAAGACCTTCTTTTTTCATCATTGGGAAAATTAAGTATAAGGTCTACTGTTTGCCACTTAAAATTGTTGGAGTGCAGTTGGTATGATTCGATTCTTCATAAAAGACTAAACTTTTTGACAAGTAATATTATTACGTGGATAGTAAGCAATGTTTTTATCATCTTCACAGTTATGAGATTATAGGTGGAAGCCTAATCAGGTGAAAGTATCACTATAGTTATGTCTAACATTACCATAATTGGATTTCAGGTATATGCAGTGGCATTTCCATATCATGGATTAGTGGGTACTGTTCACAGGAGCACCAAAGTCGCTCTCATACTGTTAATTGCAATTATTGGTGCAGTCTTCATCTCTATTCTTAGTTTTGTATTGTTAATGGCAAGGGCCGCAAGTAGAGAGATGCACTTGTGGTCAGCTTTGATAAAACAAATGGAAGCAACTCAACAAGCAGAGAGAAAGGATCTGAATAAGAGTCTTGCCTTTGCTAGAGCTAGCCACGATATTCGTGCTGCACTATCAGGCATTACAGGGCTGATTGAGCTAAGCTATGAAGAAGTGTCTTCAGGTTCTGAATTAGAGACAAATTTACAACAAATGGATGATTGTGCAAAGGACCTACTAGGTGAGTGAATTTTGTTAACAGAGTTCAATTGAATTATTATAATATATTGCTCCTATTATAAATTACATTTCTGGTTCAGGTTTATTGAATTCTATCCTTGATACAAGCAAAATTGAAGCAGGAAAGATGCAGGTTGAATCAGATGAATTTGATTTATCCCACCTTCTTGAAGATTTAGTTGATTTGTTTCATCCTGTGGCTATGAAAAAGGGTGTAGATGTTATGTTGGATCCCTGTGATGGATCTGTTCTTAGGTTTTCTCACGTGAATGGTGATAAGCGAAAACTGAAACAAGTCCTCTGTAATCTGCTGAGCAATGCAGTTAAGTTTACCGCTGAAGGGCATGTCTCAGTTCGACCATGGGCGAAAAAACTCAGCTTAGAAAACAAGATAATTGCTTCCAATCAGAATAGTTGGTGGAAATATTTTTTGTGTTGGTTTACTAAGAAAAAAGAAGATACTGATGTGGAAGTGACGAATTAGTGAAGCAAAATCCAAACTGTAAGGAATTTGTGTTTGAGGTGGATGATACAGGTAAAGGAATTCGAGAAGAGAAGCAAAAGTCAGTCTTTGAAAATTTTGTTCAAGTTAAAGAGACATCTCTTGGGCATGGAGGCGCTGGCTTAGGACTGAGAATTGTTCAATCTTTGGTACATAACTAAGTTTTCCACTATTTCTATCTGATCTACATATGTGCTTTAGATGATTTATAATGTTCTAATATTTAATTCTGCTGCAGGTACGCTTGATGGGTGGAGAGATAGAAATTATTGATAAAGAGAATGGTGAGACGGGAACTTGCTTCAGGTTCAATATTTTCCTCATTATTTCAGCTGAGACTTCTCTAAATAGGAGTGACATTGAAATGGGAAGTGATTCGAAAATGCTGACTCTTGGAGCTCATCACACTCCTAGCCTTACTATTAGAGCCTCCAGTCCCCGGTTGTCTATGCTTAGTTCTAGTCCAAAGATCGATGGATCCCTTGTTGTTCTCCTGATTCAAAATGCAGAGCGGCAGCGAATTGTGGAGAAATTTATGGAGACCTTAGGTATAAAAGTATCGATTGCAAGCAAATGGGAACGTCTTCATTCTATACTAACAAAGATAAAATCTAAGCAGAATGTTTCACCTTGCAGCTCGTCAGGAAAGTCAGATTGTGGTTGAAGGACTGAAATTTCTACGAGTAGATCAAAAGATGTTCCTTTAAGTGCCTTGGATGGGAAGGAAGAAAGATTATCTCCACATAGAAGTACCAGCATATTTAAAGGTACACCAAGTTTTATATTGCTAGTGATTGATGCTAATGCTGGACCATTTCAAGAAATATATGGAGCTGTTTCTGAATTTAAATGAGGTCTTACCCGAGCTTGTTGCAAGGTTGTTTGGTTAGACAGGCCAATTTTGCGTAGCATCCAAGAGGAAATGATTGATCCAAATGATGACATTTTGCTTAAACCATTTCATGGCTTTCGCTTGTATCAGGTAATCAAACTTCTACCTGAATTCGGGGGTCCCTTGCATCATGGAGTTGTATCATCCAAACCCAGGAAAGAATGTATGATTCCAGGCGGACATGTTCAAAGGGGACATGTTCCATCTTATGTTTGCCAAGGGGACATGTTCGAAGAATGTAGCTCAAAGAGGGAAAAACATAGGAAATCAAGACATTATCCTGCAAGAAAACATTCGCTCGAACCCTCAGAGATAGATAAGGAAGGAGAGAATGGCAACCAAAGCCATGACAAACCGTTGTGTGGGCTGAGATTCTTGGTTGCTGAAGATAATCCATTCTTACGCAAGATAGCAATGATCAATCTTTCACGACTTGGCGCGTCGTTGAGCTTTGTCAAAATGGAGAGGAAGCTCTGCAACTAGTCCGTCTCAGACTGCAAGACCAAAGGAGACGTGGTGCTTTTTCCATGCGTCCTTACGATTATATCTTGATGGACTGGGAGGTAAAGACCATCTTCCTTCTTTTCTACAATATGATTGATAATTTTTCCTGTCAAAATGGGTATTTCAAGAAACTTAAGCTACATCTGAAAACTGCACCTAATTCCTCTTGAAGAGGTCATCATTTTCTAAACTCTTGACTATCATACTAACAGATGCCAATAATGAATGGGTATGAAGCAACGCAGCAGATAAGGAAGGAGGAGAGATCTTATGATGTTCATATACTCATTATAGCATTAACAGCACATTCTGCAGGTGATGAAGGGGAGAAGACAAGGGAGGCAGGAATAGATATTTGCATGTGCGAACCGCTAGAGAGAGAGCCATTATATACATTCATAACACATAGGCATTCATTAGTCCCTCTCCTATTTTATGTATGCTATAGGAGTAGCCTTTGTGTAGAGGTTACGCAGATCAAATGACGGTTTGACTAGTAATGCTTTTGTGCAAGTTGACCCTGTTGGTGCATGAGGCCAAACAGTAAGTCCATCGAAAGAAAATGGATATAAGTTACGGGCATAATTTTTCTATTTACAGTACTTCCCAAGTTATTAATAAAAAACATTAGAATTGATTTCTCTGACAGAAAAAAAAAAAAAACTTTAGAAATGACTTCTGTAATACTTGACTGATTTTCAATCAAGACATTTTTTTTAGTTAATTTGATTTTGACTGGGGTTTAGCAGTACTGCCTTATGGGTTTGAGCCTTTGTACCTTTTATTGTACCACGGAAAAAACATGATTGTCTAAACTCTTGCTAGAGAGCTTTTCAAAAGTATCAAGCAATAGAAAGTATAAGCTTTGATTATGGAGGCTAATGAACGTCCACTTCCAGGGAGCAAACAGCCAACATAATTAGCAGAGACTCTGGCAGTAGTTCTCGAGTAATTACCCGAAACATTATTAGTCAGATTTACTTTTGTAAGATCTATAAAGCGTGTGACCAACAACCTTCTAACTGGGGGCGCTAAGGAGTAAGACGTAATAAAATATTTGCCCTCCGATCAGAGTTGTCTTTCCATCCCCAGTTGGGTACTTGTTCGTGAGTTTAGTCAAGATAATAAGACAAACATCTTGCACATATGTGCACCAGAAGGGAAAGAGGAATGAGAGTTTGTTCAAAGCGTCTTGCAGCAAATGAGGCAAGAGTCTATTCATGATATCACATTGATAAAAAATCTACAATAAGGAAAGCTAAAAGGGACGTGCAGCATAACATCTAGCAGAATTACCTAGTTCTGAGAACTTCTACTACATAGTTAACTCAAGGCAGTCAGAAAATAAAGAAGCCTTCCATGAACATTATCACAAGACAAACTCAAATGAGTTTTGTTTTCTTTGATTTAAGATGAGGCTTCTCAGGGATTTGTTCATCTTCTTCTGAAGAACTTTCTACCAGTTCATCAGGGACATCATTAGGAACATTATGTTTGGTGATGAATTCCTTCAACACACTCATACTTTTCTCTTTCATGGAGACTAATTCCTCAGAGATGTTACTACCCTTGGTTGAATCAACTGAATACGTTTCAGACCCAAGTTTCAGCGCGGCTTTAACACAAGGCACATGAGCAATTGCATCATGAGCTTGAGTCTGCATAATCAACTTAGGAAATCTGTGCATTTTAAAAAGTGAAAAGAACAGATTCTAATCAGTTATGGTATAGTTATACTAACCCTATATAGTACGTTCATGCCCATAATGCTAATGCACGTAGGAAGTTCCTAAAACTAATATCCAATAGGCAAACAAATTAAAATTTCAATAACTGATACTCATGCAGAGCAGCAAATTCCAAAGAAGCAGCCAAATTTAAGGACAGAAAATAAATAAATAAATGCCATTTAAACATTATTAATTAAGAATTATAAGACAATAGAGAGCTTCTAATCAAGTAAGAGCAAATGCATCAAGAGGTTTTATTTTTAATTTTTTATTTTTTAAAAGTTTAGAGCTTAAAATTATATGCATATCCAGAAAAAGAGGCCGCCATAAGATTGTGAAAATCTAGAACAAGAACCAAAACTTACGCAAAACTAACCAAACACCAAGAAACCTAAAACAAGCTAAAAACAGTACCGCGTTGCAGCTGCCATTGCTCTCAGCCTCCATATAAGGCCACAGCCTGTGAAAAACCTGGGGACTCCGGTACCCCGACCCAAAAAGAGGACGCTTCCGAACAAAAACATCCCCATTCTTTAAATTTAAATCAACATCAAAATTTATGGATCCCACATGCAACATCCCAGAAATGCACAGCAATGGCGCCAACAAAAGCACGCCCCTTCGCTTAAAAACCATAGACACAAGGACATACATTAGCCTCTCACCAAACTCTGCTGGGAGGAGCCTCGACCACTGCCACCACCACCACCTTTTCTACCGCCAGTGCTGCCACTAGTCTTACCTCGGCTATGGCGAATGTGGGGGGAGGAGGGAGGGGAAGGAGTTGTGGTGGCAGTCACTAACGGCCCTTGCCGAGGCGGCTGTAGCCCTGCATGGGGTGAGTAACTAAATTTTGGGTATTAGATAAGAGGAAGAATAAAAAATGAAAACCCAAAGAATGAGGAGGAAGAAGATCTGGGGCTGAACAATATGTGGAGAAAATATTCAAATGACAATACATAAGCCCGAGAAGTGATTGGACAGAGACATCAGGAACCCACGAATCTGATCTCTACTTCACATACCACAAGACTTGAATATTCGAAGGACAAATTCAGTACCCTATACACAAAGAACTATGAAAGAACACTAAGAAATGTGATCACCATGGCTAGTTTTCTAAACGAAGGATGCAACAATCAAAAAACTAAAACTGACAAGATTACAGCGCACAAAAAGCTAAAATCTTGAAAGCTTGGAACCAGACCTAGCATACCATCCGAGTTCCAGTTTTTGAACGAACAGAGAAATGAGTCTTTAATATACATAACTTAGCGCTTGCTATGCCATTATGAAAAGAAAAGGGTGAAAACTAATGAGCCTAAAACCAGGAAAGAAAAATCATTGATTAAAGAAACTTGAAGACGATGGACATAAGAGCCCATAGTTATCTTGAGGCATAACATGGTGCATCATTCATTTTTTTTAAAAGGGAGAACAAAGAGAAAATAGAACTCCAAATTAAGTAAAGCTGCAAACAATAAAAAGAAAGAGAGAAACAGAGGGAAGAAGAACTGACCGACGACGGGCGCAAGCTCAAAAAGGATAGAGGATTAGGACGGACGGCGGATTAAGTGAGAGAGCTGGTTTTTTTTTTAAAAAAAATAAATTTATAATAAGATTGGTTTCTTTCACAAGCAGGCAGCCCTTTTTTTTTCCTCAAATTAAAAACAATGCACCCCTTAACTTTCCCAAATTACGATCACGGACTGGCCGTAAATTAGGAGAAGAAAACAGTTAATGGTCGTAAATCAGATAATGAAGCAACAAAAATAAATCAAGGGAGATTAGTTTCAATATTATCAGGCTTCAAAATAACAATAGAAAGAACAGGAAAAAAAAAAAAAAAAGGCATATGTAATTAAACCAACAAAAAACCACAAGTTGCTTAATATTATCCTCCAATTGCCTTGACTCCATTTAAAAAATTCAAATTTCAAAAATATCAAAAGAATTAGATTTTACTTTAATGTTTTTTATCTACAAAATATTATATTTAAAAAATTTCAATTCTTTCATTTGAAAAAAGAAATAATTGGATGAGAATTAAAAAAATTCTATTAACAATTTCATCAACTCAAAATTTATTTCAAATAAAATAATTTTATTGTTAAAGTGAATTTTATTAATAACATTGAATTTTTTTCTCATATAATTTATTGTAAATGGACCTTAAATTCCTTTTATTTCAATTTCAAAGCCAGGATAAGTTGAATTCTCCATCCGATTCCATCACTAGTTTCACATATAAACACTCCATTCTCCCTTAAGATGGCATACAACTTTCCTTTCTGTGAAACATGAAATCAGTCAAGGTTAAAATCCCTCCAGCTACTTACTCCACTTCCATGTCTGATTTAATGAAACATCATTGGACTAATAGTCGGATGGTCTGAGTACCTACCACAAGTCATCTCTTTATATATATATTATTTCTTTAAAGGGAATTCATCATGGTGAGAATATTTAATAAGGTTGAGTAGGAAGCATTTCGTAAGAGGAGAAACCATAAAAGAAAAATCCAAACGAAAAACAGAACACACTATGAATTATGAATCCTTATGCTAAATTGGGACCCAAAGTATGAAATCCCATTGGAATGCATGACTTCATTGGGTGACAAATATTTTTATAATCAATAAAAAACAAAGACACTTTTAAAAAAATGACTTTCTCTTTCAAAAAGAAAAAAAATATTTTTTCAAACTTTGATAAATTTATCTAAATAAAAAAAATTATAAAGATATGTATTTATTGTTCTTAATTATCAACATTCATCACGACTGCTCTTAATTGACGGTGGTTGCCGGTAATAGGTATGATTCAAGTTTTTTTAATCGTTAATATGTTTTTATTATATTAAATATTAAATTATATAGATATGAAGTGTTTGTGGTCTAAAATTTGTTATAATTTTATAAATCAAAAGAAAATTAATATTTATAATGTATTTCAAAATCAAAAAAAATATTTTTTTAAAATAAATTATTTTATGTAAAACAAGCAAAGTCTCAGTAACATAGTATATTGATCAAACTCTCATTTTATGCAAACAAAATTTATTTCACATGCTATATTTATGAATTTGAAGTTAGAGCAAAAAATAAGTATGAAATTGAAATTAGATTGTTAAGAAAGAAACTGGTTTTGGCATGGTGAGGAAAAATTCAGAATTCGGCAATTAAGCATTTTTATTTATTTATTATTATTTATATAAAAGAAAAGAAAGAAATTATGCTCTATTTATTTTGAGAAAAACAACTTTTATATCTTTTATATTTGACATATTTAAAAAAAACTTATGAAAAAAATATTTTTGATTAATAAAAAATTAAGTCATTTAAAAAAACAATTTCTTTTTTTAAAGTATTTATAGATTTTTAACAGTTCATGTAAATGAAATATATATATATATATATCCATGCAAATTGTATCAACTAACAATGATTGTTAATAATCGATGAAATGCATAAAAATTTTATTTTGAAATATATTTTTTATTTATATTTAATAATAAATAATCTAAATAAAATGGATCAATAATCTAAATTTCATTATAATTTTTAAATAATGAATTTATAATATATTCTAAATATTAAAAAAATATATTTTGAGAAAATATTTTTATAAATAAATTATTGTACGTAAAACAAACAATAGCCAAGAAAAAACTAAATAGACAAACTAACAAAACAGAAGAACCCATCGACCTGCCATTGTCCACTTGACTAGGACGGTCTTGCCGCAGCAAGTACACGTCAGATCGTGAGGATCCTTTCTTTTGCATGGTCTGCCAAGCATTTTTTTCTTATCCCAATTTGTTCAACTCTACAATCGGCGAGATCAATATCACGTGGGATAATTCTTAGACACGATACATTCATTTTTTTACCTCCAATAGAGGCCATATGAAAAGAAAGAAACCAAAAAGCTCTAATTAATTTGTTAAGTTAGCAAGCGAAGAAATATAGCCCAACTTCCGATACAGGATCCTACTGTATTTACTTTCCAATTCCTGCCAACAAATGGTCAAGTCTACAAATACTGGTCATTTCAATAACAATCCCATCCTCTATTGTTAACTTAAAAGGAAGCAATATCTGACGGTAACTTTACGCTGAAATCTATTGAATGATAATTAATCCACACGACTACCATGTCATAAAAGGAAAAAGCCACTAAAATAATGTTACACTAATGCCTGTCAAGCATCAATGAACCGGATATCAAAGGTGTGGGGATGTATCTGCCACACATTTAAGGCTGCGTATTCCTCCAAACATTCCTTCAACTGAGCTTCACTGTACCCCTGCTCACAAGCAGCATTTCAAACAATCAGACTTGATGTACTCTTACGGACAACAGGTATATTTTGGTTAGGGACAAAAGCTCAAAAGTCGTCCATCAATATAAAGAACACTCGTTTCAGAGAATCAAGACCTCCAAATGTCTTAAGAAATACACAGTTTATGCAAAAATTAATTTAAAATATCGGATTCGCCAAACATCTGGTTTCAAAGAAACCTCGTACCTTGCCACAACGAAGTTTAACCCCCCATATGTCGACTTTAGTTTTTAAAACCACAAGAGTAACAAACAATCATTTTCAATTGCTAAAGTTCGCTTACCTTTCTAGAGATCCAGTTGAGTGCATTGGCATAGCTCACGTCCATTGTATTAGACCTTGCAGCTTCATCCCGCAAAACTGAATATATATCAGAGATGGCATCCAGACCTGATCTATGACGATCATCAGAATATAAAGAAAACTTTGACATCTGCATTAATCTTAGTGCCTCATCCACGTCACTCTGAGCCACGGTTTCTGAGAATCGGAGTCTTGCTAAAGCCTGTAACCAAATGAAATCGGTTTCAATCTCTTTGATCTAACAAAAATATCAAAGTTGTGTTTCGGATTTATATTGTTTTCCTCTTTTGAGTGGGAAATGGCATCTTGTCTGATCCATTTGCCAGCATAAAACCAAATTTCTGGCTCTTTCTTTTTCTTAGGCTTCCTGACTAGAAGTGCAGAGTGGATCCCAGTGACTAGAATCCAGATCTGCAACATTTGAGAAAGCAGCTATACCTGAATCAAACCAGTAGTCTTCCCTGCCCCATTTTCACTGACTAGGACAAGCATCTAACATAAAAATGGGGACTTACAGCTGCTATGCGGAGGATGCTCAGAAGAGTTCTAACGGTTGTGTAGGAATGTGGAGCGTTTGATTTAGCTTCTTCTTGTCGAATGCTGGAATAAGCAGTAGCAATGTACTCCTCCAACTCCTTGGGGACATAAGGCGACAATCTCCTAGCAGCTGAAATATATGCTCTTCAAAGCATTGCATGAAAAAGTGGTCAATTGTAAGGCATTTAAATGCTCGTCATTTATAAACCAATTAAGTTTTTATCTGTTGTTTTATTCTGAATTTTTCCAATGCTTATGGAAAAAGAAGAAAATTTTCTAAAATTAGGGAGACCATATTACAAATCCAATGGCACCCTTATTAATCATGCACAACTTTGTGGAATGTCACAGGAACCTATGAAGCTTTGAGATGCAAATATTTGTGAAAATCTAAGGAATAATTACATGAGCATGACACATGCCTCAAACAATGATTAAGCAACCCAATAATTATAGAATAGTCAGAGCATAAGTTGTGTGCTACTGTACAATGATCTATGCTGTGAAAAATTTATAATTTATGAAGTCCGCCGTTATGAAGTTTGTAATTGATTTCTCAGTGAAATATTGATATTTACCGAAGAATGGAGGGTTCAAGTGGAGTGAAACCAAGTGCAGGAGATTCTTTATTTTGGTGCACATAAACAACATGCCTAGCCATTTCAAGATCACTATCCATATCTGCTCTATCAAGGATCAACCACAGAAGATCAAATCTAGATAGAAGAGCAGGAGGGAGATTAATATTTTCAGCAGGAGTTCTCCTCAAGTCATATCTTCCCCTACAACAAATTAGACAAACTTCATAGTCAATAAAGAGGGTTTAACATTCAGATTTTATCCATGCAAAAATAATAAAGGGCTCGTTTTATTTTGAAATTGGAAAACTAAATGCAAAGAAAAGAACTGACTTGCATTGGTAGCAAGACATGAATAGAATAAATAACATGAGCTTAGAATGTGAACTATTGAGAATGTCAGGAAGGTTTATACCAAGCTGGATTTGCAGCAGCAAGGACAGCAGTTCTCGCATTCAAAGACGTGGTTATCCCAGCTTTTGCAATGCTGACAGTCTGCTGCTCCATAACTTCATGAATTGCTGTACGATCTGAGTCGTCCATCTTGTCAAACTCATCAATAGCACATATACCCATATCGGCTAGAACCTGAAACAGGTTAACAGTCCGTCATTGGAATCCCAAACAACTATTTGATTAGATACTAATTCAAATTAGAGGATTAAAACAATCCATCAGAACAAGGTCAAAATAGTAAATTTGTGGGTAATTTTTATGCCTGCACTGCAAGAAAAGAGCCTACAGTTTTCTGTCGTCTCACATATCCACATAGAAACCATTAACTATTTAAGCTAATATTAAACTGTTGCACAACAAATGTAAGTACAGTCTCACCAAAGCTCCTCCTTCTAGGACCATCTCATTGGTAACCGGATCTTTCTGAACAGCAGCAGTTAGACCAACTCCACTGCTTCCTTTGCCAGTTGTATACACTCCCCTAGGTGCTACATTTATTATGTGCTTCAGAAGCTGACTTTTAGCAACTCCAGGATCACCCATCAAACATAAATGTATGTCTCCTCTAATCTGCAATTTCATTGAATTGCCTTTCTTTTACAACTCTTATCATAAAAAGAAATACATCACAGAGAGCACTTGCTAGCATTATTACCATCACTAATACAAATATGGGCTAGAGAAACTTTGTACATTAACAGAACATATGAGAGAGATCTCTGACTGAATCACTAAAGAACTCAAAGCACAAACATAAACTGATGGCAGGCAACAATCCACACACAAAAAGAAAAAAGGCAGCGATTTTGTACACAACTGCATTATTGAGGAAAAATGGATGTGACACCAGGAAGATGCCTCCTTTCAATTAACCTTTTTCATCAAAAAATAAGTTCTATTAAAGGGGAAAGAACCAAGATTTACAAAGAGAAGAACAAGCAATCCTCCTATTCAAAACAAGATGACCCCAAAAGCAACACCAAAACTAGACTAAATATAATAATTCCTCCAATCAAATAGACTTAAGACACTCAAAATTCAATGAAGCAAAAAAAAAAAAAAAGTTTGTTGCTGACAGATGAAAAGACAGCCTCTGATATGATTTTATCACTGGTAAAATTGATAAACATAAAGATATCTGCCAACAAGCATAAGAACACCATGCAGGAATGTATGCATTACCTTCATGCCATCCTTCAGCTTTCGATGTGGAGCACCCACAAGGAGAAGAAGTAATGCTTTTTTAATATCTTCATGTCCATAAATTTCAGGTGCTAACGATCGTGCCAACTTATTATAGATATCACCATCCTCAGCCAGACGTGCAATCTGTTCTTCCTCATCTCCTCTGAGTTCATACCTGTGATAAAGAATAGCTGAGTTAGTTTATTAAACTCTTTTTTTATTACGCTAAAGTCATGCTTGCTGAAAGAAAAATAAAAGAACCTTTGCCAAAGTGTGTTTCCCTAAGACGAAAATATCCCTCAAAGACTATCACTGGCAAGTTATTTGAATATATATATATCTTGTGTTAAAGGCATTTTACATTCCAATACTATGCACAGATATACATAGAGACAAGGTTTTATAAACTTGCCCTTTTGTTTCCTTATTTCATGGATTTATTTCAGAAAAATAACTATGTTTTACAAACACCACATAACTAGCAGTTAAAAAGAAATAAAGAGAAAAGAACAAAACATATACCAGTACAGAGAGCGATATTTTTATCCATTCCAGATTATCAGTTTCCCAAGATTGGTTAGCAGATTGACAGGTATCATGAATATAGGGAATTCAGCAACCATAAGTGCCTTATAACAAGTGACAGCCAGAAACTTGCTTACTCTTCATATTTTTTCTTGAAATGAGTGACAGACATAGCTTCCAAGTAGGTATCAGCAACTAAGCCAGCACGAAGTGCTCTGAAACCAGTGTAAGGAATTGGAAGAAAGATCCCAGATAATTCAACAACATCACCTGGAGCTACCTGAGATGCGAGGAAAAAAGAAGAAAGTTAGATACAACATTTCAATTGCACACAGTATGAAAAATGACTTTAGCACAACGACAGCAAGAAGTTGTCCTCACAACTCGTTAGTCACTTTTTCTTTTCTTTTCTTTGTTTGATTCGTAATTCTAAACATATCTAGCCATAACTACTCAACTATTTATCCACGAAAATGGAATCCAAATCGAACGAGAAGTGCCATTTTTACTAATTGCTGTTTTAGCCGATTACTTAGGTACCCATCAATCCACAGTTGGGTGCCTTAGAGAATAACACGAGGCACAGCAGCATAAACTGCTGAGAACCAGTGCCATTCTTCATCCTGGAACAATTTGAGTAAGTGTGCCCTCTGCAAAATTCATGAAACCACCAACCTTCCTTGTAAGTTCTCCTCTAAAATGAACAGTCATCGACCGCGGAATGTGACCTTTTGGAACATGCTCTGCCATTTCTTGAATCTTGGCCTGCAAAAAGCTGCTTATATTACAAAACCAGACATAAAGAACTGTTGATTGTCCTTGAAAAGGCATTTAGGACAGAAAGTTAGATTCAAATAAGTACCTCCTGAAACTTAAGAAATTTTGATGCTCTGAGTTGAAGAATAAGGTTTCCATTTGCTCGGTTTGTTTTACAGCGCTCACTAGGGCATGCAAGCAAGGGCATGAATACTCGAGCAGTTACTTCCTGTTTGATGCATAAGAGAATAAATGCATCAACATCA